>VZTN01012461.1:0-21595 GCA_013400515.1 Erpornis zantholeuca
AGCTTCTCAATCTCCAACAAATACACTGAGTAAATAACTGTTGGGCATTCTTTTTATTCTGCATTTGTTTTGTTGTGTACATGTCATGTGGATTCTTCCACCACAGAATATAAAGTACTGGGGCACAAATACCAGTCTGTCAGGGAGAGATTCAGTTAATCCAGACCTACTTCCCCTCACTGCAGCAGAGCTACAGTTTTGAGCATTCCCAGCTGACTGGCAGACCTTTTTCCAAGCCCAGAAGAGCATTTTACAGCGTGAGCATCTGTAAGCCATGGCTTCTGGCATGTGTCAGTAGGAGACACGTCACACGATGCAGACATCCTACGTACGCTCAGACCACTTCCTCCCCTGAGACAGGCAAGCCTTTTGGTGGAGTCTCACATCATCGTGTAGGAAAGGGGAAGGTTCATGAAACGATGTGCATGTTCCTCAAGGAGGAATTTCTGGGGAAATGGCTAGGTAGAGTTAGTACAATAAAGCTTATATTGTTTAAATATACCACTTCTGACTCAAGTATTTTCACTGTCTTGTGACTCTTTTAACTTCCTAGCACGCAGTCACAGTAACAAATAGTAGTTGTCAACCTATTCATTTTCAAATATGTTCAAGTAAAATTTATTGGTCTGAATTAAGATGTCTTGTAAAGCTTTAGGGTTTTGACAGTTTAATGCTGAGAGGAGTAAGTAGACAGTCTCAGAAAACTTGAGGGATTTTCAGAAAATAGCAGCTCTGCTGTTCTTACTGATGGATTCACTAAAGCTATTTAGTAAAATCATGCTAAGTTTTGTGTAACAACATGGGAAGGTGCATGGGTGAGATCTGTATTTTTGGTCTTCTGCCATGTTCTTTCATCTGGAAGAAACCATTAACTTTTGGGGTTTTTTTACTGTTTGAAAATGTGGAATAAACAGATGATCCCTAATAGTATGTACCTAATAGGTATCTATCTTTATTAGATCCCTGAGGGGTTTTTTTTTCTAATCTCCCTGATTTTATTATACATTATCTGTCTCCTTTCATTTAGAGACCTACATGAATATTTTTGGGGTTTTTTTATTTAAAAGCACTTTAAAGTTATTTAAAGAACTATGCACTACAGGGAGGCCATTTTATAAATGCTAAATTTATAAATGTCCTTTTTTTTCAGCTAGCAGAAAATAAATAAAACCTTCAATGGTAAGAGCTTTGTGTGAAAAAAGCCCCAACCAAACAAAGCACTGTTTTTTTACTATGGGCTAGAAAGATAACCATAATAATTTATAATAATAAACCACGGTTTTTTGTTAAACTGGGTAAAATAAGCCTTTGCCATTTTTGCTAAACAAACCTTCTTATTGCTAATATATTGTCTTCAGTTGTCAGCATCACTGGTATTACAATTTTAAAACTTTGCCAAAGTCGATACACAAAACTCTTGTTCAGACTTTATAGCCAGTATTTTGTGCATGGGAAAACTGTAGGAGATTGAGTCCAGGCTTAAGGAGATAAACTCTTCTGTGACCCTTACTTCCAGGATAGAACAGGCAAAGGCCTCGCGATTTGCAGTTGAGAGATCTTGGTGACTTACACCAAGCTACTTCGTGAGTATGTTGCAGGTTAGAAAATCCTATGAACCTTGCTGGAAAATCTGGAATTCTCCAGGTTGAGTCAGGGAATAGATATGAGTTCCTCCTCCTAGTTCATATTGCTCTGTGAAAAGAACCAGGAGAAGTAACCGGGACAAAAAGCGCCACAGCTTAAGGACTGTTTCCAGGTGGTTGGCATGAGCTGTGCAAGAGTTAAATGGGGAGGTAAGGCTGCCGTGTGTTCCTGACGCACCCTGTTGTGTCTAGGTACTGCAGCCCATATGGCCTTCTCTCAGGAGCGCTGGGAACAGTGGGAGAGCGTGGGTGCCATATGTTCTACTGTACCTAGTCAATCGCAGGAAGTTAAGGACAATGTGGCAGCTCTAACTTATAATTTCCTTTTATTGGTGTGTGTCTCAGCTTTAATGTCCTCATTTGCATAAGTTTAAATAACTATGTAAATTATAGCTTTGAAACTGACATATGGTATTTTATGTGCACATCTATCCTCTGATGTATACTTAAGGAATACAACACTTTGACTAATAGAGCCCAAATGCTGCACTAGAGACATGTTGCCTGCTTCTAGTGTTTCTGTATTTTATGTCTGAAAGAAAGAAAAAAACCTCCTTTTATTCCAGGACAGTTACATTATGTAGGAGGCTGTTGAGTCTATCTGGAATTCAGACTGAACACAGTATAACATAAGCAGTTTGTCACTTCAGTTACTAATGGTTTTTAGAAGTCCAATTATTTAGATTTTTCGAAGTCCAGGTGAAACTAAAATTTCCAGTGCCTGAGCTTTTGAGGAGATTATTGATGTACAATAAATATTGTGGTGCCGTTGACAAATATATTTTCAGTTTTTCTCTTTTTCACACTTGTGAGATTACAGTAGAAACCAGTATTAATTTGTGCTGTAATGCTGCTTACAGTTTTCCTGTGCAAAGACAAACTGTAGTAAAGTGGATTCTGTAATGCTTAGTTGATGTGAATGCCTTACTGCCTTTATTCTTTTTTAAATGGCAATTTACTATATTTAAGGTGCAGAGGATAGTTTATGCTGCATTAATGTCATCCAGTTACCTTTTTTTTTTCTGTGTTATACTCAACTAGTATCAAGCGTAGCTTACAAATAGGAAGCAAGTACACACAGCAGTTATATTCTCATGCTATAGCATTTAATTCTTCTGCACATATTATGCTGTTATTCACTTTGCTGTTTCATCTCCTAACAATGCAGCTGGTGAGTAACTTCTTACAGTCCGAGGAATGATGGAGAAAGCTTTCACAACTGACATCATTGGAGATGTCATAGTTTGCCAAGCCTTGATCTGTGTTCCTACTGCTGATCCTGTGTAGGCTTTGAGACAATGCAAGCTGCTTCTCTTTACTGTACTATCCAATCAGTTTCAAAGCCACAAAAGATACTTTGTAGAACCCTGTAGAACATAGTGAAACTAGACAGTGTGTGGAAACGTCCCTTGGCATCTTCACAGGTTTGGCATTCTGGATGCCAGGCAGCCTTGCAGTCTGTCACTGTTATTGCACAGCAGTTCTGGACCAGTTGGATACCAGTTCTTCACTTGTCCTTTGCAGCGTGTACATGGACATGCTGCTTTATTCTTTGGTTCTTTGGAGAACATAAGCTGGATCTCTGGTTGTGAAATACTTTTAAGATGTCTATAAAATATTTATAAAAGATAGGAAAGAAGAAATGAAAGGTAGATTATGCTAGGTTTCTCTGTTACTAAAATTTCATTGGAAGCCTTCTTGTCCCTCTCTCCCCACCTTCTCCCCATTCTCCCTTCATCCAGCAGACTTGCTGTGTATTTCTGAGATTCTCAGCTGCCCAGGAATTCTGCATTTCTGTAACTCTTTATTACATCCATCTTCCTGATTAATTTCCTTCTTGAAATCCTTCAGGAGATCAATGCAGATTGATATTTTCTCCTAAAACTTGTCCTTTTGTTTAATCAGTGTATTTCTTAACTACAATAAAGATCCTTCTCTTCCTTCACGGACATAAATGACTGTTTGTTATACACACACACACGTTGCTTTCTGTATTGATTAAACAGTTAACAATTCATCAACTCGAGGAGAGATAATAGTCTCTCCTTATCTCCTCTTGGAAACTTAAGGCAGGATTTCAGACAATTCATTGCAACCAGTAGGAAATGTTTCTATTCATCATCTCTTAGTCTTTCTTTCCTGTTCCCAGTGCTTAAATTGAGATGGGAATGGAACTGACCAAGAACTGGTTCAGCCTGCTTGGTTAGTAAGTTTCCTTTGTACAGTAATAAATGTATTATCATTTCCTCCTGAGAGACAGTGTGACAATAATTCACTGCTTTGGGCTAACACTGCATTTACAATGACCGACACCCTAGATCTTCATTCACAGGATACCATGGCACTGGGATAAAAGCAAAGAAAGGAGCAAGTAAAATATCTTGTATTCTTTCGTATGTTAGCTGTAATATTCTTTGCTAAGCAGTTCCAGAACTTGCTTAAAAGCCTAGTGACCTGTCTGTCAATGAAAAGCAGCTCTTTGCCCATGGCTGATGTTCTCTTAAGTTCCATAACAATCCCACATATGCAACAACGAGTAAATGAAAGAAAGGCTGTAATAAACGTTGCAGTTAGTCTGTTTGTAAGATAAGAATTTTGTTTCAAGTAACTATGGTTATTTAATTTAGTAAACATGGCTATATTTTCATTCTCCCTCATAAAATGGTTTATGTATGCTTCAACTTTCCCAGAATATGGGTGCCAATATATTATTTATGTGCAATATTTAATCTGACCTGTACTTGTCATAGGAGGCTGCCCATTTTCTGTATTATACTGCAGTTGTGTTGTAAGAAAACAGGAAAAAACAAAAAAGGGATGGTTGATAAGTCTTACAAGAAGAGCACTGACGTTTCATGTCAGCAAAGCAACTTGTTAGCATAAATACTGAACATTAAAACACTAACATTTCCTCCAAATTCATACTATTGTAGCTGAAAATAGAGATTGATCCAGCTTCGGTTTATTTTCCAAAGTCTGTTGGAGAGAGTTTTTTTGAAAGGTGGTGGCAGTCTAGTATTTTTAGTTTAAGGAGGACCTGAGTTGTCTTAACTGATCTGAGAACTTAAACCCAGAAATCGCAATAAACTAGAATTCCTCTTCTTAGAGACTCTTCTGTGAATTGTGTTTTAAGTAAGCATACATATTTATTTAAAATCTTGATTATAACAACTTGATACTTGATTAGTATCAAGTCAATGATAAATGATTGTTGTTCCGTTGCATCTTAAGGTATTGTAACATGATTCATCATATATAATCAATGTGTACATAACTTTCAGATGTAATATGATAAAAGAAAACACTCGATGCTTTTTTTTGAATCAAGTTTTATGATCTGTTAGTTTACCAGGCTGATACTGGAGTGAGTTACAGTCCAAGCTCTACCAGTGGCCTGTGCTGACCCTGGGCAAATTTTTTACCATTACCTGAGCTGTTGAGAAAGTGGTGCTCCTCTCCCTGGTAAAATGCTTTGGGATTGACTGAACTGTGTCACTGGAGGGTGAATTGCTGCTGGTTATGAGTCAATTCATGTGTTCCTACCTCTTAAGATTAATAGGTAGTATAGCAAATGGCATACCTCAAAAATGTACTTGTTTGGTTTTTTCTTCTGTTTTGACTATAACTTCATTAAGGTAAAACATTAGAGTCAGTGATATAGCACTGGCATTAAGGTAGACAAACAAAGTCTGGTAGGTTAAGCCTGCGTTCATCTAAATTGTGATCAAAGCGATGCATCATTCTGTTATGCATCATCTGGATGGTTTCATTTCTTGCCCACCATCATTAAATGAGTTTTTATTACGCATTAGCAGGAGGGAGAGAGCAAAAAGACTCAGGTTAGCTTTCATTCATGTTAATAAAAATTTTTTTTTGATGAAAACTGAAATGATCGCTAGCCAGTTAGATAAGGAAGCACAGAGAAGTCTCCCCACCCTACCCTGATGGGCAAAATCTGTTATATTGCCTGTGGGCAGGAATGCCAGCTGCCACAGGTGGATGTATAAGTAGTTCAGAAATCTGGATTCATACATTCCTCCACATCCCTGACCTACTTAAAGCAACCCCCCTGGAATGTAAGTAACTGGGTTGTTGATGAGCAGATGCTTTTTCATCTTTTTGATGTGCTGAATATCCACATTGGCTCCTTGCATGATGGATGATGTACCTGGGCCAATGTTACCTGGGTTTGCTACATTTCAGTGTAACCTGTTCTTTATTAATGTCACTATTTTTTACTGTTTCCTTTAAAATGAGCAGAACACTTGATTAGGAACAAGCTTGATTAGCTCTACCCATTATGAAGCAATCAAATGCTTTTAATTATTTCCATGACTATGTTTGTTTGATAATACTCTTTCAATCTGAGGCTTTAATTGCTTCTATATTTTCTAGAAGTATCAGTTGAGTGAATCTCTCCACTTACCAGTCTCTTTGAGCTTTTATATAAATTTCTGAAGTGTGACTTTGCTACGACTTGCATGTGTAAGTCAATATTTTTTAATTGTGCCAAGTTCTCCTAATTTCTTTTCTTGACAAGAATTACAGAAGTATGCACTGTAAAACCACCTGTGAGACTGCAGTGACGCTCTTGGTATCAACTGTTTATTGAAAGTCCCTTATCTAGCATGTGCTGGTGCAAAAGCTATCTCATGTTTTTCTTTCTGTTCTCCAGGGGGAAAATCCCTTAGGGAGCAACCCTCCTTTCTACTTTGGAAGCTAATGACTTGCTTGTAAACATTATAGTCCTTACCAGTATCACTAAGAAGGAAAAGCCCTGGAATTTATCTGATGATGTAAGACTGTGACTTTAGTTTCCTATTATTCCAGCCTTGGAGTCAACACAAAGGGTGCCTCAATGAAATGAGAACTCAAAGAACCTGAGTGGTCGATTTCCACTGTTTTTTCACAGTGCTCTGTAAAGACGTCATATCTCCATTTTGAAGGGACTGAGAAAACAAATTCACCCAATTGAGAGCTGAGCAAAACAGCTGTAACTTCTGTGGTCTGTTGAGTAGTTTTTCAAGGAGACACGTGTGTAATGATTCAAAATTTCTTCAAGTCTTGAAGTTAGATACCTCAGAGAGGGAAATTTGAATCACTTTTTGTCAGAGCTAGTTGCATCTTGAATGCTCAGCCAGTGTAGTAAGATGTATTGAATATAAAAGCCTCCCTGTTTTTAGGAGAAATGTACCATAAGTATTGTCTTGGTTTACGACAGTTTAAAGAGATGGACACTCTAAAATTATTTACTTCCCCTTAGTTTCGACCGGTCTCTTTCCACCCATAAGGAATGGATATGAGTAGATATAAATGAAAAAATAACAGTTTACTAAATAGCGAAACAGCAACAGGAAAAAAAATATGAATAAGTAATCACTAAATACAAAATTGCTAAATTTCATAACCAGCATGGGAACAAAGAGACACCCAAATTGTGAGGGCACCTCCCCCTACCAAGATGGCATCTGCCCCAGGCATATAGGTGTTAGGATACAAAGGGAAAATGGCACTGAAAATACCCACAAAATGGTGGCCTCCAGGTGACCGCATGGCTTGAAAGACAAAGGGAAAATGGCATCAGCTCTCTTCCCTAAAATGGTGCTCCCCAGTTGACCACATGGTCTGGGAGACAAAGGGAAGGAAGATGGCAGACAAAAAGAACCCTTGGAGGAGGGCAAGAGCTTACACATCAGTTGTAGTTGCAGATGCAGACCTGCCCTGGTGCGTGTGGTGTCAGCACCGCCTGCCGCTTTCTCCTGCGGCCTGCGGGATGCCAGCGGTGTCAGTGCTGAGGTGGTCCTTGTTTCAGGTTTGTGTGGGTGGGAAACAGGTTTGTTGGCACCCATGTGGGTGGCCCAGCCCCAGGGACCGGCTCAAGCTTTGCTGCTGATGGGATTTGCAACGTTTGTTCTGCAAACAGTTTCTAGTTGTGAAATGCAGCTTTTCCAGGTGGCTAGAGTTGCAAGCCCAGAAACCCAGGTAAAGCGGAGCCTCTGCTTTCGGCAGGTGTGGCACAGAAGAGCAGGTCAGCTTGGGTGCTCCAGCCTTTTCAAGTGACCAGCACCTCCCAGCTGGCACATAATTCCAGTTCTGGCTGTGCCAGGTCTTAAAGGAAGAGTGACCATTTTGGGGCACAGGTGGATATTGAATACAGTAATGTTTTGGGTTACCCAGCACAAGTATATGTTCATTTTTGCAGTTTGTATTATTTTTTTACATAGCAGGCTAGTCTGCTTGGGCAAGACTCATTTTGTAACACACGTACACTGTACTCCTTACATATATATACATTCATATGCTTTCTCTTTCCCATGCAGCTGAAATAGCTGGGCGTGAGCTGCAGTGAACTGTTGATGTTCACCTTTCTGAGAACAGGTTTGAGGTCTGCTATATCCCTGTTAGGTATTTGAGTATGGTTGATAAGATGCAGCCATATTCTCCTCCTCACAGTAACAGCAGAGAAGTATTCCCATTCTCTTTGGTTGCCCTGCAGTGCACCTGTACAAAAATTATACTTACAGCATATTTTACTCTGTTGTATTTTTCTACACAGTAAAATGTATTTTTTTTTGCTTTCCTGTAGAGATTTGATTAAGAACTTATATGAAGGATGGAAATACCTGTTTTTAAGATCTTAAGTATTAGTGCAAAGTCTTTCGGATTTCACTGTGCTCCCCTTTGAGATTTGACCTATCAAGATTTAATAAAATGTGCAGTATTCAGAATTACTCTGCCACATTTGGAGTTTCTGCTATTTTCTGCAGATGCAGAAGGTTTCTACTAGAATTTCTTTTCATGCTTGTTTTCATCTACTAATGGAGTGACAAGTAATACTTAATTTCTTTAAATAAGTGTTATAACTAGCCGTGTTTGCTTCAAATGGGTCCAGATTAGTTGTTAGGGTTTATTTTAAGTCACTCAGTTTCATCTGGGACTAATTCTGAACATGATACAGGAAAATTTCTGTTGTCAGTGGTTGCACACTGATCCCATTTTGGGTGTAATGGCGCAAGTGCCACTAGAAGGACCATTAAGTGTTCTTTCCACCACCATAAGGGACACAGAAAACCAACCACAGTTAATGTTGAGGGGGTGGGGGGAAAAGAATTATTCATTCCTGTAGTCATACACACCATATAAAAATGCTGAATAGAGAGATACAAGACACGCAACAGCTACAAAATTCCATTAGTAGAAGTGTTTAAAGGAAATCTGAGATAGCTAATACGTTCATTTCCTGCTTCTGTTGCAAGGGCACTCAACTGGCTGTGGGAGGTGTAGAGTTTGAGGAGGCAGATTGAAATTGCAAAAGTATAAAGTGCTAAAAACCATGGATTATCTCAGCAGTACCCCTCTCCCTTGCAAGGCACAATACCAGTATAGGTTAGTAATTCAGTAAAAAACATGTGGTTTCGGTGTTGAGTCTCAGTCACAAAAAACATGTGATTTGTGTATAATCTATAGGGTATCATCATACTACTGTGCTTAATCAAATTGCCCAAAAAGTGTGTGTATGTGGTTTTTTTTGCTTACTTCTTTTATTTTATTTGTTTGTCTTTGGTTTTTTTGTGGGAGAATACCTATTTTTTTAAAATGTCTCAGACAAAATAGAAGCGTTTTTTAGCTTATGTAACTTTTCCACTTAGATTTTTCCAGTCAGGCATGACATTTTGATAGACAATAAGAAAAATGAATGTGTTTGGTTCATGAAAATTTATTGGCATAGAGAAAATAAAGACAAAATAGTGCATCTTGTGGCCATAAGTGAGGACTTTTAGGGCTCTTGGAATTAATTGAGTGTAAGCTCACTGACTCAAGGAGACTTGATGGGTTCCTTGAGACTTGGAGACCTGCAGCAAGTGTTAATGGTGGATAAGGCACTCTCCTTACAGTGCCTTGCCAAGACTGTCTTGATGATGGGGTTGGGAGAGGGGGAAAAAGGCAGGTAAAACACTGGCAGCAGCAAAACTGGCAATGAACACATAGTATTAAATCATTACTGGGACTTGGAATATGATTAGGGAAAGTTAATGGAAAACGAAGCCACTGTGCCAAATGACTGTTGCTGGGTTAAAGGAGGCTAATTTGCAACACTGTAATGAAATTAGGCATGCAGCCTTTGTTTCTGACACTGAACAGCTTTAAAAAAAAGTATGGGTTGTGCATTTGTGGGCCCTCAAGTTCTCTACTGGATTTGAAGGCTGGAATGGTGCTGCCAAGGTGGAGTAGCAGGGCTGTCTGCAGGACTTTGGAAAGGGACTGGCAGTAGGTGTGTAAGATGGACACTGAACCCATCAGTCAAGAACTGGTCTTAGAACAGAGGAGTTATACGGAAATTTTCTTGTCTGTTCCCTACCTTTTTAACAGATGTAATTTCCAAGTGGTATCAACTCTTTTAGCAGAATTCAGAGGCTTGGACATTCACAGCCTTCTTAGGAAGTCTGTTAGGGTTAGACAGCAATTAGCTGGCCATTAGAAAATTAATCCTAACTGAACATCTAAATCTGCATTGCTGCAATTGCTGGGTATGCTGTCCTGGGTGAAGGGAGAAGACCTTTTATCTCTGTACTTTTTGTAGGTAATGGTGTAATCTTACCTGCTTAAGTAGATCTTCCTTATCCATAATATTTTTCTGCAATTTCTTTGGGAGAGAGGGAGTGTTGTGTTTTGGGGTGGGATTTTTGCTATCATCTGGAAACAGTGGGTAGAATTCAACCTAACTTTTGAAAATTTACAACAGCAGCCATCAGACTGTGATCTAGCATCTGGTTTTAGAGAAGAGAAACATTCACTTCTAAAGTCAGTTAACCTAAAGCAGATACATGAGCTAAGACAAATGAATCATCCTCTATATTTATTCCTGTCTAACTGTAAAGAGAACCTGAAGTGCAGATGTCCATACTGTTCACTTTTTAATTCCTGTGTGCTATTTAATTCCTTCCGTGCTATTTGCAAAGCTCCCAAGGAGTATTTCAGCTCCTTTTTATGTTATTTGTTTAACAGTTTCATTAAATGAGTAATATTTTACATTACTTTTTCAATTTATGTAAATAGCAGAAGTGGCAAAAGCCAGGCTTTTCAACATGAGTCACTGGACTGTCAGGAATTTAGTTTTCATATATAATATGCTTTGTTGAAATACAGTGCAAGTACAAATTAGTATTTTAATTCATCATATCTCTGTTAAGACTCGGAACTAAAATTTGGTAACACTGTGCAATTTCATCTATTATTGAGCTTGACCTAGTATATAATATTCCTCGGATTTAAGCATGCTCTCTTAACCATAATTTTCCATCTTCAAAAATAATGAAATGGCCAAAATGTTTTAAACAGTGTAAATATTTTATTAAACTTGAGTGGTTATTTCAGTGGCTTTACAGAGGGAGGTGTTGAAGTAGAGTAACTTTTTTGCAACTTCTTTTAAAGGTGAATCACTTGACCCAGTGTGCATTTTCTCTGAAAAATGAGTAATGTTTAAGATATTTCATCTTGTTAGTGTGTGTGGATGCTCCTGGCTCATCCTGTGGCAGACAGGCTGTTTGCAAATGGGTGTGAGTTTCCTCTCAGATTCAAGGTAATCAGTTTTTGAGACGGGAGTTGTATATGGGGGCTGAGGAGACTATTTCAGCTGATGTTTGGATATTGTTGCATTTTTTATTAATAGACTCCACAGTAGGTGTGAGTTTTGCTTTGCAAAAAACAGTGGATTTCGGGGATATCTGGATGAGATTTATTCATACATGTTATATGAGAGAACATACTGCTCTTTTTTTTCTGTTTCTGTAGAAAACTGGATGTTAGAACAAGAATGGCAGCTAGAGTGGATTATAGCTCTGCTGGAACAATGCCAGAAACTCAGTAAACTTCATGTAACTGTAATTTATCATACTGTTTTGCCTTTTACAGGGAGGCTTTTTAGTTCTGTGACCTCACCTTATAGGCTATTGCCTAGGCAACATTCCCACTCAGAAATTACCACCAAAAAATTACTTAGTGTCACAAGCATATTCTTTGCATAATTTTATTTATATCCTCATTCACATAGAATACATTTTAGATTTATGTATATTCCTCATACTGGAAGGTGGCAGAGTATCATTTGCATTAGGAGGCTGATTCTCTCCTTCATTATATCAGCTAGTGTAAATGGCAAAAATCATGATTTCAGTCTCATACAGAGCCACTCTAGGCTTTCTAGTACTTAGATAAAAGTTATATTTCCTGCCTAAAGATGAAGGGCCTGTGCCCTTGTGCTGATCAGGAGGGTGTGGAGGAAAGAGTTCAAACAGCTCGTAGGAGTCCCCTTTGCCTGGGAAGTGGAAGAAGAGGATGTCCTGCCAGCTGCTGCAGCTGCTCCACACTCCTTCTCAGTTCATCACCTGAGGCCTCCCAGGGAAGCAGGACAGCTTTCCAGGCAGAGGAGGCATTTTCTGACTGAGGTCAGCTCTGGTTGTGTTGCTCAGGGCATCTCAGAGCACTGCTGTGGGTTCTGCTAAAGGGGGCCCCACCAGTTCAAGGCACCGGGCTGCACAGCTCTCACTGCCATCCTGGCACTACCTAAAGATGCCAGAGAGGATTGTCATCTGAGACATTGAGCACTGCCAGACATGTGCACTTACAGCCTTCTCACGTGTAATTACTCTAGAAACAGACATTTAAGTACAGGTTTGCTCTCCATAATGTAATGCTAAGTACTAACAATTAGCATAACCACTTTGTATTTGTGATGTGCAGGGATACGGAATTGTATAGGTGATTGATGTTTTTCTAGATACAAAATACTCCTCTTACAAAATGAGTTATTCTGATTTATCTGCAATTATCAATAGTAGCAATTTAGTAGGTAACGTGCATTTTTTTGAAGGTCACATGGATTATGAAGCAATTCCATGCATTTTTATGTAAGTTTACTTCATTAAATTCAAAATGTGTGTGGATTCATGTCCTACAGCAAATTTTTGTTGTGATTCAGTTTAGCATTTCAGGCATTTCACTATTCAATATCTTGCTTTCTACATATGTATATTTAATATGTATAATTTTGCTCTACTGCTATCAAATAAGCTGAATTCGGAAAAGGCAACACAGTGTTCAAATAATTTTGCTTGATGAATACTTTAAAGCCTATAGAAAATACAGTGGAAATGCTTAAATTCTCATTAAAATCTGTCTGTTTCACTCAGTGTTTTGCACAGTAATACAAACTAAACCCCATTAGGTAAAGAAATTAGGTAATTTCATGGGCAGTTTTCACAGTGGTAACATGGTTATCTATCTTTTATCTAGAGATACTTCACTGTAAAACATACACTATGAAAAAGAGAGATTTTAATTAACAACTCCAGTAGTATTAATTTTAAGCCCATTTGAAGTACTAAGCCACAAAACAATAGGGTATGCATTTAAATGGTATCTCTCAAGTGAAAAATGCTGTTCACATGAACACTGATCTCATCTGCCACATTAGGTTTTTTTTTAAATGGAGGATCATATTTCTTCTTGAGAGCTGAAAAGCTGTATCAGGGTTTCATTTCCTGAGTAGTAGTAGTTTGGACCAGGTTACCTCAAATTAATCTCTATGATCACATGCCTTGGTCTGCTGGAGGGCTCTGCTGACACTAGGGGTCTTCACAGGAGCAAAGCACAAAAATGCAAGTTTCTTTCTTGGAAAGGAACAAATTGCTTTATTTGAAAACCCCTAGTAATGCTACTTAAAGTATTGAAAGTTCTGTTGAAGTCTTGCAGGATGTTGTAATTTAGCATGTTCAGCTGGTGCTTCTTTAAAGGGGCATCACACCAACAACTTCCTTTAGAACCTTTATTTTTATCCATGTATGTTTGAGCACTTTGATCTAAACTTGATTTTCTCCTTTCCTTTTTTAAACCGAATTTCAAATACTGGGAAAATCAGATTTAATAGGTGTTGTTTATTTAATAACTGTTGAAGTGTTGCAAGATGTAATGAGATGGAGTGTCAGCCTAGATGTTTCATTTTAGTTTTTCATCATCCTGGGGCTTTTCTCTATTCCTTAATGTTTCTGTACCCTTAACTTGAGGTGTAGAATGCTCTCTATTTTTGCTTCCTTGGTGGATATATCTGAATTAGGTATTGCATGTAATTTTTTTAATTACATTTGATTTGTGCTTATAACAGTATGAAAACTACCAAATAGTAAAATAACCTCTTCTGCAAAACAGAGTATTTTAAAAAATAAAAGCATTACATTTTTTAAAGCACCGTTTGTGTCTTTAGATTATACTCCTCATAAAGTTACGCATTTGGAAGATGTTTTGTGTTTTCATGAGGTTAATGCCTATATTAAAAAAAAATTGCTGATAGCAATTTAATTGTTCATGCCATAGGGTGAGAGTCATTCCAGAGAAGAAGCATTCACTTTGGGGTGTTGGGGAGGGCTCAGTGAGCATCAGCAGCCACCTCTGGGCAGTGCCTCAGACAGCAGTTGCTCACGGAGCTGCACGTTCACAGCAGCGAGGGAACAGCTGCTGTCTTTGTGTGCTTTTGCAGCTCCCTTAACAAATGGCTGATTAGAAATTGAGCAAAAAATGATAGTCAGCACAAAACAGGAAGGTGTCTTGTGCTTCTGAAGTGTGCACGTGACATGGTGAGAGGAAAAGGGGATGCAGTAGGAGGAAACATTGTCTCCCTAGAGAGATTTGGCTTTTAAGCACCATGGAAAATGAGTCTTTTTTTGTATCATGGAAAGTCAGGTGCTGCAACCCATCAGCAGCTTTTTTTGGGGGGGGTGGCAAGGGGAAATAAAAAAATCAAAGCAAGATGTGTAACTGTATGGCTGAGGCAGTATTTTGGGGCTGTCTGCTGTGAATTGCTGTAATTGATACAAATGTCCTTTAAAAATGTCTAATTCCTTCTGTCATGTGAAGATACTCTGAGGTGAACACTGGTGGTTCGGCTTGGAGGTTTGTTACAAGTTCTGGTGTAAACGGTACACATCAAATTAATTGCTAGAGAGCTAACCATGGTCTTACGTTTTTTTCCCCAAGTGTTGTTCTAAGTACTCATCAGTTCCAGCTAAATTTCAAGGAAACCATGGTGGCAGATGCCTCTGTTTGGCGATGAATGGCAACCCATTTGAATTTACAGGGAATAGGAGAGGATGTGGTCGATGAAACTGCTGCTTTCGGTGTAGGGCTCCTCCCTATTAATCCACCTGGGTAACTGATCTGCCTTTAGGCAAGAGAAAAAGCAGAAAATATATCCTGTTTGAACAGAGAGGTGTGAAGAAAAGCACCCTTGCTTATAAAAAGTATAGATTGCTGTCATACATTATTGGGTCACCTCATGCCATTATCTTTTCCTGTCCATTTCTCCTGGAAATTGCAACAATACTTACCTTTATCATGGAGATGCTGTGATGACTGCATTAAAAAGACAGTATAGATTTGTTTGGAAATCTTTGGTGACCTTCAGGCCACAGGCCTGTAATTCATCAAAGATATTTTTTTCTTTGAATTATTGGCCCTTGTACTGTTGAACATAATCGGTGGGGGCCCGTTTACGTTTTAGCTACAACTGCCTCCTGATGCCAAGTTAACAGCACTTTTTAAATACAAAATAAATTGTTGGCACCTGATGCTAGTTCAGAATTAACATTATTTTAAAAGCCCTGGTGCTGTGATCCTGACCGCTCAAGCTTATTTTTTGGTACACCAGCTCTTGTAGAAAGCAGGGGAAGCGTGGAGAATGGGTTTGCACCCCCTCTCTCCTGCCACCCTCTTGTGCGTGTGAGAGACCTTCCTCAAAGGCCAGACCTCAGTACGAACACGGTCCAGACTGTTTACAATGAGAGAACACCTCAATTCTAACAGCTGTCAGGGAGCAGGTATTAATCATGCCAATATTCAGCAAGCCATGTGTGAGAGCTTTCTTGTTCCTTTCAGCTTAATATGGATAAAGCCGGTAAAGAAAGAGAAAATGGAAAAGGTGGCCTCACTGATAAGAAAACCTACTATAAACTTTGAATTAGTGGCAGTGTGTACCAGATTTGCCTCTGGAGTGTTTCATTAGTATTGTGTACTGCCTCTATTGCATGTTAGCTTTCTGCTGACATGTCACCTGAGATAACAACATCATCTATTTAAAAGGCTCAGGAAAGAGACAAATTAGTTTCCTACTGTCCTAAGAAAAATGTGAGTACTAAACACATTCACAGTGTTTCCACACTCAGTGGAAGTCGTTCTGTGTTTGTGATTTACACATTTTTCTTAGTAAAAAGGAAAAGAAAAGCCCCCAAATTATTTTTCTCCTCAGATCATGTGACAGACTGGTTCAGAGAGATAAATCTCATTCAGGAGATGAAGCAATGTACAATAACATTATGGGACCAGCTGCTCTCTTTGTATAATTTGCTGCTTGGACTGCATTTGCAGAGCCCAACAAGGTCGAAACCAATTAGCTGATTAGAAAGTGCCAGAAATAAGATAGAAACCTATGTGACAGCAGAAGTAAATGCAATTCTCCAGTCATTTTTCTCCGCAATACTGAACTAAGGATTTATATGGAAAACACTGAGCAGTATATTGTGCCTAAAATGATATTTATACAACACCTTTTTTTTTAAAACTTAGGAGATCCTGATGAAGTTGCATATGAAATGGCAAATTTTAATAAATGAAATAGCTGAGCATGGATCTAAGTCAATAATCAAGAGCTACATAAAAGTAGCTACATTAAAACTGAACATATTAATAGGTTTGAGATAACAAGGTATGTTTTTTAAAAGTAATATATCTTTTAAATGTAAATTTGGGGTTCAGTTATCAAAGTGATTTTTTTAATCATTCTACATTTCTAGGGATATAGGATCAGAGTCATGTATTGCACTTGCAAGCAGGATGGCTGGTGATGAGATGTGAGTTACCTGGAAGGCAGCGTTCAGAGCAAATACTAAAAAAATAAATAAACAGAAAGTGGATTCTGGAGGGCTCCGTGTTTTAAATATACGAGCTGTACTTTTCAGCTCTCAAATAAGCTCATGAAAACTATAATATATCAAATTCTGTCTAGGCTTGTGCAGAAAAGCCCAAGGACGGCAAGGAAATTGGGAATGATGGTAGGCTTTGCACGTAGGGTCTACAGAAGCACAGCAGCACTTCCCATGGCACCACTTTTATCTGTGGGTGCGGGACAGATCATATCTTGGGTAGGAGAAATGAAGCCAGCCGAGTGTAAACAGAAGCATTTATAGCTCTCCTGTCAAAGGCACCGTGGTGACCTCAGCATCACTGCTGATACATATCCTTGAGCCCTGCTAGAGCAGAACATCGTTCATTAAACTCCGTGCACCTATCCTAGACTCATATGAGGCTCTCTCTAGGATGGATGTCTTTCAGGCAAGCTCAAATAATTCCTGCAAGTTCTGTGGTGAAGGAGGACTAGCAATGTTTTGTTTAGAGCATGTTGACTTGAAGGCACTGAGCTATATTCTTTCATCCCTTAAGATGTATAAATTCTATGTAACACTGCAGTCAGGTAGTTTTGGGGAGTAACTGTAATAAGTGTCATACTAAAAAATGGCACAAGTGTAAATACCTGCTTGTTGTAGGGCAGTCTTGGAGACAGTATACTTGTGTACACTGTCACAGATAACCGTTTTCTGAATGAAGTTGTTTGTACATAGTTGTTTACTCTTTCTTTTGTATTTGTGTAGCAGTACTGGATCTCTGATGTTGCTGTTAATGTTGCCTTTCCTTATTTACATTTTGCTAGGGTTGAAACAGGCTCTAACTATCACTACGGCTAATGGTATCATTTTTTCATCATATATTTGTTTTTTATATAAGTGTTTTTTTACAAATTTCTTTAAAATAAAGTTTAAATAACTTAAAAATAAAATAAGCAACTATTGCAATAGGCAACTGAATATAAGTCGTGGGCTTTTTCTGGGAAATGCACAATTGACTTAAATGAACAATGGTTAGTAATAGTATATGAATTTGCATACTAGTTTCTGGAGCAGTTTACAGCCCTTTCAGTCAGGTGCCTGGAGCTGTGAGCAGTGCAAGATTGTAAGTGCTCCATCAATATGGCAATACAAAATATACAGAAGTATACAAAATGGGAAAATGTATTGTGGTCGTGGCCCCAGAGGCTGAGCTGTGGACAGTTAGCCAGGATGCTGTTCAGTCAACACCTAGATTACTAATTCAGCTTTGAAAATTTCTGCTCAAGATTCTCCTACACTGGCTTTCTCGATCAGTTCTCGGCTCTTCTTTTGTTCCAATAAAAAGTCCTGACTTTGTCATAAAAGAACTGCCAAGGTGATGCCATGATGATTTTTGCCTTTTCTTTTATACCCCTTTTATATAATCTTTTATATAGCTTTTATGTATTCTTAGTGCTTTTAGCCCACATACTTGTAATTCCATAAGTACAATAACTTAGCATAGACCTAATATTCCATTAAGCCTAGAGACCAAACATCCTGGAGGCCTCACAGTTGGAGGCCAGAAAGCCCTACGGTATCCTGAGAAACCAAGGTCTTCCCTAGAACATCCTGCAGACTAAGATAGGCCCATCCGGGGGGAATTCCTCGGGATAGGGGGTTCATTTGAACCTCTCATGAGGAAATTTTTGATAGATATGCTAATTTGCAAGGCCTATAAATTGTATACGCAGTTTTTTGTGTGTGTGCATTTCAGCACATCCCACCTGGACAAAGTGGTGCACCTTTGAGGATCTTTAAATAGATACTGAGGTAAAAACCCTTTCTCTCTTGACTGTGTTTGGTTCTCTATTTTTAAGACCAGGGAAAGGCAGCAAAGGTCTCACTGACACTTACTCTTCCTTGCTCCTCAGTCATTTCTGTTCATAAAAATGAAAAGGTTACTGCTCTTTAAATATCCCTTCACAAGGGTCTCTGATAATTGAACTGTCTAAATTCATGTATCTGGTCAGGTAAGCCTCTTTACAAAAAATAAATACTTGACTTTTGTCAGTTCTTACCTCCTCAGGAAGAAAAATCGCCTGTGTGAGCCTGTTTTGGAAAGTGGCTGTTAATGAAAAGGGGTACTGATATGCAGTGGTGTTACAAGGTTCTTTCCTTTGTCCCTCCATTCAGATTTCATCAACTAACAGCATCTCTTATACTTCATCTGAACACTCACGTAAAAAAAGCAAAAGAAAAATTACTATGCCTGCAAAATTATTCTGTCTTTTATCTGTTGGGAATGTAGATACATTGAGATGAGGATAAGTTACAGATTTGTGTAACTCAGAACTCAGTAACTCAGATCTCAGAACTGAGGAATTCTTTGTGGCTGGTGCTGGTTAGTCTTTTTCTTATGTATTTTGAATTATGTAAAGTAGAGTTGATATTCAAGTATATGAAAATGTCACTTAACAGCTCAGTAATAAAATGTAGCTGAAGTGGAAAGATCACAAATATCTCAGGGGCATGAAATAGTGAGTTCCAGAAAAAAAGTTACATAGATTGTTTTAATTAGCACATTTAGTCTATGGAAAAACAGTGCATGATTCTGTAAACTGAAGACTTAAATTCTGTTATCTTTCATTTATTCTTAATCATACATAGCTAGTCCTGAAAAATTCTAGATGCTGTTTAAGGAATTTTGAAAACATAGATAGGTAGGGATCTCCTTGGCTGCCAGCTCCAGCTCCTTACTGTTTCAAGTAGCACTTCATATTGATCCACCTTATGTGCTTGTAAAGCGCAGTGCAGGTACATGTAGTTCCAGGAAGGGAATGGAAGTTGCATTCATTTTTTCTATTCCAAGGCTGTTACAGATTCTCATTGTTTTAATATTTAGATTTTTTTTTATTTATTTTTATTTTTTTGATTTACAGCCTAAATTTATTCATGGCCACCTTATATTTATTTATTCATTCTTATGCCAGCTGTGGTTCCTAGACTGAATAATTTTTCCTTCCTTTGACTATTCAGTTCCCTGGCATATTTTCTCTTGACTTTCATTTCACCAGACCAGATATGCTTAAACATTTTCAGCCTCTTTTTGTCAGATAGATTTTCCATTTCTCTGATCATGTTGGCACCTCTTTTCTGCACCTCTTCCAATTTAAGCTTATCATTCTTTAACATGAGTGAACAGGGCTCTGTGGCAATTTAGAGATAGCAATGATTAGATTTTTCCCATATCGGTATTTCCTTCTCTCCTGAAAAATCTTGTTTGATGCAGCTTAGAGTTGCATTGTCCATATAACACTAACAGCTCATACTTAAATCCTATGACTTATGCTTTTCTACCTTGGTCATTTTCACCCCTGAGAAAAACATTCAAATCTTGCAGTACATAGATCATTTTCAACTGATGAAATTCTGCCTTATGTAAGAAATTCCTTAGGGGAATGACCTTGCCATTTATATGGCAAGATTTTTATTTCATTGGTGTTATTCATGTTCTCAAGGTCGTCCAGTTCTTTGCATAAGGATATCCCAATGCTCCTGGGTATTGATTATATCCCCAAAAATGAAATACCAAGATAGGTTACTAATCTAGCACTGACGCTTTGGCTAAAGTAGTTATGAAAATAACAAGATTTCCCTCAAGATTGATCACTGAGGAAATCTCTTAATAGCTTCCCTCCAGCCCGAAACTTTCTAACAGTAACCACTTTCATTTCCCCTTTAGTTGCTTATGGACCTAATATTTCTGATATTAATCCTAATTTTATGTCAACTGAGTAATGATTTCCCATGTGGCACAATGTCAAAAATGCTTATCTGAACTTCAAGTATGTGAGGTCTCTCACATTTCCAGTGTCTGATAATTCCCAGAACCTTGAAGATAGCTGCTGAATTGATACAGGGTGATCTGCCTACTCATCCTCCCTTGACCTGCATGTCTTTAAATTAAATACACTTACTGTGAAAACTTTCTTTGAAAAAAATATATGTTTTTGAAAAGCTTTACAACCATCTGTTGCTCTGATTGCTTTCTCCTCTCTTCTACTTTGCTGCCCTACTCTATTCCATTCTCTTCTATACATATAGGACAAGATAATGATCTTGCTGCCTGAAATATCCTCTTCCTGTTCTTTCAGACTTTGAGCTGGAAGCTGTTCTGTCACCCTCAGCTTCATCTACTTGAGCCTTTCTTCTAGTTTTATAATTAACTTATAATTTATATTTTTTACTCCTGTTANTGATTTACAGCCTAAATTTATTCATGGCCACCTTATATTTATTTATTCATTCTTATGCCAGCTGTGGTTCCTAGACTGAATAATTTTTCCTTCCTTTGACTATTCAGTTCCCTGGCATATTTTCTCTTGACTTTCATTTCACCAGACCAGATATGCTTAAACATTTTCAGCCTCTTTTTGTCAGATAGATTTTCCATTTCTCTGATCATGTTGGCACCTCTTTTCTGCACCTCTTCCAATTTAAGCTTATCATTCTTTAACATGAGTGAACAGGGCTCTGTGGCAATTTAGAGATAGCAATGATTAGATTTTTCCCATATCGGTATTTCCTTCTCTCCTGAAAAATCTTGTTTGATGCAGCTTAGAGTTGCATTGTCCATATAACACTAACAGCTCATACTTAAATCCTATGACTTATGCTTTTCTACCTTGGTCATTTTCACCCCTGAGAAAAACATTCAAATCTTGCAGTACATAGATCATTTTCAACTGATGAAATTCTGCCTTATGTAAGAAATTCCTTAGGGGAATGACCTTGCCATTTATATGGCAAGATTTTTATTTCATTGGTGTTATTCATGTTCTCAAGGTCGTCCAGTTCTTTGCATAAGGATATCCCAATGCTCCTGGGTATTGATTATATCCCCAAAAATGAAATACCAAGATAGGTTACTAATCTAGCACTGACGCTTTGGCTAAAGTAGTTATGAAAATAACAAGATTTCCCTCAAGATTGATCACTGAGGAAATCTCTTAATAGCTTCCCTCCAGCCCGAAACTTTCT
>VZTN01012463.1:831-24857 GCA_013400515.1 Erpornis zantholeuca
AGGCTAGGCTATAAAATTTGCGTTACAACTTTCTGAATCCCTTGAGATTCTGAATCCCACGATCTGAAAAGCAAATTGCACAACTCTGTGAAGAAGCAAGGGAAGGAACAGTAGGTGGTCATCTGTATAAGTATAGGTAACATTTGTTTTCCAGGATATGGGAACTTTCTGTCACTTATACCCATCTAGATGTTTTACTAAACTGGGTCTCTGATGTTCCCTCCTATAAAGACTTCCTTTTCGACATTAGAAGCTAAATAATGGATTGTTCCCCATTTTCCTCAGATAATAGCTGTCATGTTGTATAGGGTTAGTCATTGCATTTCTACATGCTCTTTTGGTGCTTTTTCTTGCCCAAATGTATGTATGCAACAGTCACATTAATGAGGTTTTGAGCTAGCTGAATTTTTTTGTTGTAACTTTCCCCTGGGTTTGGTCGTGTTGAAGGCTTTTGTAAGCTCTAAAGCTCTTGCTTGTGTCTTTGTTTTCCTGCATAGAGTTCATAGAGGATGTGTCAGGGTAAATAGGTGCTGCCAAAGGCTAGCTCTTTTTAGCATGTGTGATAGTGGACATCCCAAAAAAAAGGTCTAACAGATCTGTAGATTTCTATAATGTTACTGAAATGGGTTTCCTTATGGTTGTTCCTGGATCATTTTCTTATTTGGTTTTGGTTCACTGGGAAAAAACCCCCCCAAACCCAACTAAACCCATTCTTTTCTTCATGTCTTGCTTCTCACTGGTGTGTTTCCAAAAATGTTTTAATTTGCAGAAAACAATATGCAAGATAATTTTGTATGGCTTTTTGAAATTTATGTAAGGACATGAAGTTCACTGTGGATGAATTCCAACTGGGCTTCAATAATTATGTAATAATTGGCATCTCATTTATTTGGACACTTTTAATCTTCAGTAGAAAGTTGAAAATGTTCTTCCAAATATGTTTTATTCTTCTGTGTTTTGTTCCGTTGTGGCTCTCCCTTGGGATTTCCCAGGCCACCTATTTACCTGATGAAGATCATGCAATTTCTTTGTGGCAATTAAGGCAGCTCATTGCATGGAAGAGGATTTAGGAATCCACTTAATGAATTTTAAAACTTTTTTTTTTAATGTAGTTCATTGCTAGGAAAAAGAAAGCTCGAGCTGGTGTATTGCCACCAGAGACTTGGTTGTGGTTCATTAGGAAGTGTTTGTGATCGGTCAGTTGGGTGACCTTTCCCATAGAACTTTACTGGAACACTACGTGAGTGCATGGAGATCGATTGGCAGCTTGTCATTTGTATGATTAACAATTTTGTGTCTGGCTCTTTTCATTAGGGTGGATGACATTCCGCCAGGAATATCACTGCTTCCTGATAACATTCTTCAGGTCCTCAGGCTTCAGTTGCTACAGTGTGTCCAGAAAATGTCAGATGGCCTGGAAGAGCAGCAGCAGACTCTGTCACTTCTACTTGTGAAATTCTTCATCATCCTTTGCAGGTATTTGTTCTAATTGCTACCTCAGCAAGACTATTGTTTTGTTTAAGAAGTCTTGATGCAGCCTGTAAGTGTAGATTTCAATGACACATACGATGTGATTTGACACTTCCCAGTAGAAACACAAAAATTAACTTCTCAACAGTCTTCAAAATAAAGGCAGAGGGAATAAAAGAGCGAGAGGGGAGCAATGCAATCATCTTAGCAACAATGTTTGTGATAGGAGTAGAAGGGAATGAAATGCTAAATTCCTTGTAATTATAGGAAATAAACCTGTGGGAATTCAAGATATGATGTTCCTGGTATAAGAAGTACTTTTAAAAGAAAAGGTGCACTATAGCAATTGTTAGCCATGAAATAACTTGAGAGTATTGTAGAGGAAGAACTGTTTCACATTCTTAACATGCTTATAATTCCATAAACAGCTTGTGAAACTTAGGATACTATTCATGCAGCTGATTTCTTTCTGAAACTTCTGCTTGATAGTGTAATTCTGTTGACATAAATGAATAAACTGATTTTAGGGATCTCTTCCTCACTATTTCTTCAGTTTTCTGTTGCAAAGTGCATTTAGAGAGAGGAATGGGATAAAATATAATACAGAATCTCCTTTACCGATGGGTGTTTGAAGCAGCATTTTTGAATAATTTGGCTCTCCTTACCTCTGAAACAGAGAGCTGTATGGCAGTTCTTAAGTATCCTGGAATACTTGAATATAAGCTGAATAGATGGTGGTTATGTGTTTCTGAATTAAAAACTGTTGTCACCATTACTTCCTGAGAAGTTCTCCTATGTCATTGCTTTGGTATCTGATCTTTGTGACTTCAAAATGGAGAAATTCTTTGTTGTTGTTGGGATTTTTTCCTAAAATAATTTATTAGATGTTTTCGTCTGGAGAATTTAAAGTGAATAAATGTTTCTAGGTAGTATGTTTGCTAAAGTTTTAAAAAGTGTATGAACTAGTAAAATGGAAGTTATTGTCTTTGTTATCAGATACCATTTCTGAGTTTTCTATTTAGGGTGTCCTGGGAATCTGCTTAACCTTTGAAACCCCAAACTCCAGACGGTATTGGCCTGCAGCAGAGTGACTCGAGTCTTTCTTCCTTGTAGATGAAAATTTGTGAGCTCTGTAGCTGTGACAGAAATAAACATTTAAGTATGTGCAGTCTTTTGGAGAGTATTTTTGAAATGCTGGTGTACTTTTGTATGGATATAGACAGAATGCTAAACAAACATTGTTTAAACTAGCTTCAAATGAACTGTGTACAATTCTGTGGTTTTTATGTTGTCTTCACAGGAATTTGGCTAATGTGGAAGAGATTGGGATGTGTTCATACATTAACCATGTTATCACCATGACTACATTATATGTTCAACAGGTACGTGGTTAACAATTCTGCCATCTGATACTTCCTGCTCCTCTTTACATGGTCTGCTCTTTCAGTAATGGTGTTATGTGGAGGACAATTCATAAGCTCAGAACTGTTCTGGAGGAGATTTAAGATTAATTTTCAACTTCTGGAAGTTTTCTGACCATAGCTTTCTTTTCCTCCTCAGTTAAAAAGCAAAACAAAAGAAAAAGAAGTGGAAGATCAGACGCCGATAGAAGAATTTGTGAGACATGCGTTGGCTTTCTGTGAAAGTCTCTATGATCCATATCGAAACTGGAGGCAGCGAATTGCAGGGTATGTGTGGACTAAGACAGGATTGTAAATACTGTGGTTTATGAGAGCTTTAATCATGAATCAGTAGAATCACACCACTGAAACGTGTTATGCTTTCTCAAATTGGATATGATTTAAATAACTTCCAAAAATTATAATACATTTACTGATAGCATAAAAGTTAAGGTTAAATTTGAGGGTATACTAAGAGATGATTGGTTGTAACTGACCACCACAAAGGTGCTTACATTGCTTTCTCATTCCAAAAACTGGCCGTTTTTCTAAACTGGAAGCCAAATGAATGTGGTGGGCAGGCTTGCTTGAATTAGGGCAAAAGAAGTTGTTGAAATTTACAGTGTATTTAAATTTCATCTTTGAAATAAAGTTTCTAAGTGTATCAATAGAATTGCATCCCTATAATTTGATAGAGTGTTTTCCCTCCAGCCTAATGAACCCATAATAATGTTTTGTGCCCATTTAAAATTGCTTTTTTGAAGGAAGTTTGGCAATCTAGCTGGTGGCTTAGTTACAATATGCGTGGATTAAATAAGAGACTGCTGACTTTTTTATTTTATTTTTTTAACTAAACCATTTTGTAAAATGTTAAGTATTTCTAGGTGCAGAGTGAATATGGGATTAGCTGTGATTCATGTTTTCAGGATGAAATACTACTTCACTATCCTTTTTCATCCTGTAGGCAAAAGATAACTTCTGATTTTTGGCAGTGTTTTCTATTATGTCATATTATAATTTCATATTATAAGTCATAAATTAATAAGTAAGTCCTAAACAAAGGCATCATGTCTAATTTCTTTGGTGTATGTTTTCTAATGTAATTGCAGACGTTTCCTTAGTACAGTTGAAAGGAGCAGACAGAAGTATAAACCAGCTTCCCTCACTGTTGAGTTTGTCCCTTTCTTTTATCGTAAGTATTACTAACAGCATGTAAAAAATAGTCTTCTTTAGAGGAATGAACTTAATGAGTCCAAGTAACTTTCTCCTAAGTATGCCTGATAATGTAAAAGTCCCTCAGTTGCTTTCTGAGGCTGATTGAGGTGGGTTACTTTGGTTGTTTTTTGTACTTGTTCTTTGCTCTGAGCATCACTATTTTTCCATTCCTACTCATCTTTGAAAGCCTTTTTCTTTATATCTAGACTTTATTTCACTGCCTAACATGGTTTAATAGGGTTGGTTCTGTGAATTGCCAACTTTTCCATTTATTATGGTGCATAGTGATTGCACATGAGATCCCTGTAGTAACTGTGCTGATAACTCTCATGGAAAAATAATCTTAGGAGAGTGTTCATGCACTTCTGTCTCTTTAATATGATTTAACAGCTAGAAAAGATGAAACTCTGTACCATTCAACTAGCAAATGCTCCTTGGCCTTGAGTTTGGGAAACAATTTTCTCTCTGGTTAAATAATTAAATATCATGATGTCTGCTTTGGAATTTATGTGTTCTTACCATTACAGATCATTTGTGTGGAAAAGGACTTACATGTCCATATTTTGTACTTAAATCTCAGGAATGTGGGATGCCCAGGTAGATTGTCACTTTAACGTACCACAGTGCTAGTGCCTAGAGAATTGAAGCAGCAGGAATAAGCTGGAGGGATGGGGAGTGGAGTGAATTCAGTCCTTTTTGCTGCTATCCATTAACTTGGTTTAAATTGAAAATGAAAAAAAAGGTTCTGTTCCTGGAGTGGTATCATTTATGAATTTGATTTTTTAGGTTTGAGTCACAGCTCCTGTTCCTTGAGATTCCATTGCTGCGTACAAAAAATAGGATAGTTGCCAAAAAGACCAAATTGTTGCTGCCAGTAAAATGCCCTTATCTACATGCCAGAGCACTGGAAAGCCACTCTAAAGGCTGCTGCTCAGGAATGTCATCTGTAGGTTCTCTCCACTCCATTCAGTGCATTTCCTCCTAAGTCTCTTAAGTATCATATAATGTGACTGAGCTGAAAGTGTGCTAATTAGCAGGCAGATACTCCTCTGCTTGTTGGCCAACTGGCACAACAGACAGAATTAGAAATTGCTGAGCATGTGCCTTAAGCATTCTGCCATGCTAGGACTAATTTGAGGGGGGGTGGTTTCAGTCTACCAAGCCTAATGATTTATTCACAGTCTGTGAAGTATTGCTCTTTTCCATTTGCCTGAGGTTCTACAAAGACCCAGAGGGTATAAGTCAAGGAGTGGTGGTGGTAGCTCACTAACAGTGTGATCATCTAAGCTTTGTTCTGTTTGGAGAACAGATTTAAAAAATTGCTCTGCAATCTTCTTTTAAAACAGGCTTAGATACTAAGTATATAGCCAGAAATCTTACTTGCCAATAATTGGTACTTGTTTTAAATGTTATATTATTACTATTACTATTTTAATGAATATATAAATATTGCATTTTCGGTTTCTAATGTTTAAAATTTTAGTTTTTACAAGCCCAAATAATTATAAATTTTATTTTATAAAGTTACTGGGAGTTTTTCAGAGTTTATTTCCAAAAATAATCCTTCGTAGTTTCTTAGCTATGTTAGGTCTAGTATTATTGCTGTAACAAAAATATCCAGGTTATATCTATTGCTAAGAAGAGTTTCTGAGCCTGTTTGGGACTAATTTCTATCGGATACGGCAAGAAAAGATATGCAGGATAATTGTCTTTAAAGAGATTACTGCTAGAAAGGCAACAGATCTGCACAGGATTCTCTGGCAATCTGCCAGCAAGCTCGGGGACTGTTTTTTGAGCTACCTGCACTGCATATGGCATCAGACTTTTCATGCCAAAATTTCTGACTTTAGTAGTGCCTGATAACTGGTTGTGTGTTAGCATGTCCTTCTATTTCTCACTAGTATGGACAAAATGGGCTCATTATGAGTCAAGAGCAGAAGATGTGTGTTTATAGTTCTGTCAGCTGGCATGGATGGTTTTATGTGAGCTGAAGGTGTGGCTCTGTGAATTCCTGATAAATGTGGTCATGTGTTACTTTGATAATGCTGGAATTGGTGTGATTATGTCTGAGTTATATAAAAGAAAGTGGAGATAATGATGACATGGAATATAGGAGAGTTTTTTTATTATTTCATTTGTTGATGAGATTTTTTTTTTTAGGAAAATATCCTTTTTTTTTTAATCAGAGTGCTTTCAAGAAAGTGAACATCTCAAGGAAAGCTTAAAATGTTGCCTGCTACATCTCTTTGGAGCTATTGTGGCTGGTGGTCAGGTAAGGATAGGCTAAATTTTTCAGTTGCTGAAACCTCCAAATGCTTGTTCCTTGTTCAAGACTTTTAAATACTCCATAACTTGTAAATGAGAAGAATTTATTATCAATGATTAATTCTTTCTGTCTTATGAACTTTGGGATCATTCTGTGCAATACTAACTAAATGATAAAAGCTGGATCCTGATTTCAAGTGACAGTAGAAGGTTGCTGTTTAGAACAACTACACGTTCATATGAACTTACTCTAATATTTTAAAGAAAAAATGTGGATAGTTAGATTTGCAAAGATGAAAGTTTTGCATTCATGTGCATGAAATTGATCTAGCTTACTTCCCAGTGCTGACAGTAAGCTGTTTTCAGCAGGAGGCATGGGACCCTTTAAACAGCTTGGAAGTTGTTTAAAATTTTTGAAGAATATGAGGAAAATAGGGTATTCAGCAGCAGCAAAGCCAACATCCACTTTCTCACCTGACTTCTGTAATGTCCTACTTAGTCTGGTTACAAGCAGATGCTACATCTGATGATCTTGAAGAGAGGGTGTTTTTAAAGGTTGCCAGGGAGCTGTGAAGGCAGGCTCTGCTGCATCAGGGCAGGCGAGCTGAGTCTGAGCAGCATGGCCAGAAGCAGTTGACCTGACCAGCAAAGGGTGCAATCTCACTGCACCCAGACAGAGCAGGTGTGGTGGCGGGAACCAGGACCAACCAGCCCAGGCCACTAGACAAGGCTGTAGTGATAAAGCCTAAAGTCAAGCCAGGAGGTCTGGTCAGCATGTCAGAGTAAGGGTTTGGTCTACTGGTGGTAACTAGAGTCAGTCAAGAGGTCAGTGGTTGCCAGCCCCGTCCATAGCCCCATCCATAGCCCTGTCCAGGGCTAAGGTCAAGCTGGGCAGTCAGGTCAGTGGGTCAGGTTCAAGACAGGATGTGGCCAGGCATGGCCATGGCTGCAGGGTAGATCAGGTAAAGGGTTGAGAGCCAAAACTTGAGTGCAGCTCCCTACAGAGGGCAAGGTGTCCCTCACAGGGCTTCTCAAAGCCTGGGCTCCTGTCTCTGAGCCTATGCAGTCAGGCCCCCAGGAAGAAAGGTGAGGAAAATGCACTCAGGGCCCTGAAAAACATTTGGTAATTATTAGTTTATTACATGTTCTAAAGTATCATGACTCTCCTAATCTAAAATGAAAATTCGGGTGAAGTTTTCATTTTTTTTGCCTCGAATTAGCAGTTTATCAAGGCTACCTTATAAGAATTTTATAATGCATATTTAAATTATATTTCCTTTTCTGTATAAGCATTCCCTTTGAAAAAGAGAGCCTATTTAAGTGAACAAGATGGGATGCATTTCATCTGTAGCCATCACTGTAATCCAAGTAGAATGTTTCTTAGTTATTTAACAACTACATAGCATTAGTAGATATAATAATGCATATTGCATGATTCAGAGATCTCAGGTAGACACAGCTGGTTTGAAGAGGTTTAAATTCTTCTGAATTTCTTTATTTCTCTTAATAACTTTTTTGCCTTAATGGGTTTCAGAGGAACGCTCTTCAAGCAGTATCTCCTGCCACCATGGAAGTCTTGATGCGTGTTTTAGCAGACTGTGACAACTGGGATGACAGAAACCCTGAGGAAGTGAGCAGGAAGGCAGAGCTGACCCTGAAGTGCCTGACAGAAGTTGTCCATATCCTCCTAACCAGCAGCTCTGACCAGCGCCAAGTCGAGACAAGTACAATATTGGAGAACTATTTCAAGTTGCTTAATTCAGACCATTCAGCCTTACCTAATGCAAGGCGATGCAGGCAGTGGGAGAGCAGATTCATAGCACTACAGATCCAGATGCTGAGTGAGTACCCAGTTGTGCAGTTCCTTTCAGTATTTCTTGACAGTAACTCTGAAGCAAAAATATTGACTTGGCTAAGAATTGAAGCATTTCTAATGCTTCTTCGTAGATATTTCTTGTTTAATCATTTACTAATAAAAAAACAAGAAGAAACCTTATTAGATTGCTGCCATTTAACCAGAGTGTCAAGGTTCATAGACTGAAAGTCTCCATTAAGAGAGGAAAGCTTTGCTAGGCAACAAGTGACACCAGAACCTAAGTATTTTCAGAATACGACTGTTCTGTAATAAAATAGCCATATGGTGCTGTTTTGTGATAGTTTGATTTTCAAATGGCATTGTTGTAAACATTGGCCAAAAGTAATAGTCTGAAAGAGTTTGGATGTAAGTTATTGGGTGCGAATTCAGGGGTTTGAGTTTTTTCCATTTTGATGTTCAGCATGGGAAATAAAGGTGTTCCTTTTCCCATACTTCCAAGAAAACTGAGGAACAGTACTGTGGCCGTGGAGAATGCTTACAGTATAAGGCTGCTGTAGAATGCAGTGTAACTGCTTGTTGAGGAAACAAGTGCTTTAAAAAAGGGTAATGCTGCTTATGTAACTTGCAATTGGCAATGACTTGAAACAGAGCCCCAAAGCAATCAAAGATATTCATTAGCTGAATTTTTCTCCATATATGGTAGGCTAAATGGTAATTTTTACAGTTTAAAAATGCTTAGCTTTAGGCCTAGTGATTTGTTCTTAAAATGCATATCATTCTTGATCAAAACTGCAGGGCATATAATTTGTCTAATTTTTTCCTGATGTGTATTATGGAATGTGAAGGAAAAAATGCTTGATGGATTTGGGAAGGGTTTTGTCTTTGATGCAAGTTTTGTTTTAATTTTATAGATACCATCACAGCCATGTTAGACTGCACAGATAGGCCTGTTCTGCAGGCAATTTTCCTTAAGAGTAACTGCTTTGAGCATCTCATTCGACTGTTGCAGAACTGCAAGGTAAGGTTTCCCTTATCAGCATATTTTGAACAAAACCTGCCTTGTATTATCATTAATGAAGTAGAGGTGTCTTGTGTCTGTCTTGTGGTTAAAGCAATTGATACTTCCTGAGCAAAATACCTTTACAGACCCTGCTCAGTCTCTAAAATCTGTTATGATGCTGTATCTTTGAATCTCTCCTGAATCTTTTCTTGCCTATTAAAATCTCTCAGGTGTCAGAGCAAAGCACAGTGACCTCTGACAGTATGTCTGATAGAAAAAAAATCAATCCTGCCTTTTTATTTGGGTTTTTCTGGTGGGTGGGTTTTTGGTTTTGTTGGTTTGGTTTTTGTTTGTTTGGGGGTTTTTTTGGTTTTTTTGTTGTTTATTTGTTTGTTCTGTTTTGTTTCTTTTATATTCCATCACTGGATTGCTAGGAAGTCACTTAACAACTGCTGCCAGATGGAGGTCTGAATTCTAATTTCAGAGGAATGTTTTTCCATTTAAAAAAATCTTGCTGGTGTGCCATTTTAAGTATTTCAAAATATTTGACTCCTGTGTGTGGCTGATATAAAACATGAGCTCAAGCTGTTAAAAATGTTCTTCAATTTTTCCTTTTCTACGTAGGATTTAGGGTTTTCATCTCAACTGCAAATGGTCATAATTTGCAAACTTCCACTGATTGCACTGATTTCATTTTTCCTTGTGTAAAAGAACAGAGATATGATCTAACTCTCTGCACTATTTTATTTCTCTTTTTGTGATAATGTTAGTGACAGCTGTTTTGAGCTCTTCCGATGCTAGATAATTTAATGATAGCTATAGCGTGCAATTTGTTTCTAATCCATTTAGATTTCGGATTAGAATGTATTTCAGTGCAATGATGTATTAAAAATAAATGTGTTTGGATTATGTCTTAATTATAATTATAATCAGTGGCAGAATGCCAACTGACTTGAAGTGTTTTGAATAGTTTGTAGTTTTATCTCCTTCCAAAAATACATTGTTTGACCTTTCCATTCTCCTCCTGTGTTTGGGAATCTCTGCCTATTTTTGTACTAACTCTGTATTCTATAAGAAACTCCTTTTCTAGTTTCTTCTAAAATCATCACCATTTGATGTTTACTTCTTCAAGGAGACTCTTAGCTGTGTTCCTGCTCTCATAAAAAAGTGGTGGAATTTAAGAAAGCAGGAACAGCTGCTCTGGTTTTTCTTTGGGGTTTTTTTTGCAGCTTGCTGTTTTTATTTTTATTCTGCCTGTCTGTATGTTATAAGATACATTCTTTTAAGGTTTTTTCCTGGGATACAGTCTCACATATCACTATGTTGTTTAGAGATCAGTGCTGCCAGATTGGTACACAGTGTGCTTTTTTAGCCTCTCACAGGCAAAATATCCCCAAGGATGAGAAGTGGGAGAGATAGAGGCAGAGAAGGTGTTGCAGTATATTTGTACTTCTAAATATACTGTGTCTCCATTCTTTTTCAAAGCCAAGTAGCAAAGATTGATTTAGCTGTGGAATTAGGATTTCTCCTTATTAGCTGGGAGTAGAGATCCTATTTCTGGATTTTTTCCTTCATTTGTGAAAATTGCCACTGGGTTTCTAAGCAAGCTGTGTGTGAAAAGCATGTTCTGCACCTCTGCAGAGACCATGAGAGTCCATACACATATCTGAAACTCAGGAAGCTATTGGATCTTTAGCAAACCTGAAATGCAAGCAATTTCTATGCATAGGAGGGGTAAAGAAAATCCATACCACTATTTCTGCTGTAGATATCCCAAAGAACTTGGGGTGTTGGAGGCTGTGTTTCTAGTCATGCTTCCTAGTCATTTGCAATATAACAATCTTCTAAAATGTAAATTTTTTTCCTTTTTTTCATATTTGCTGGTTTTAAGGCTCATGGGCAAACAGGTTTTCCTTAACTATGTTTTGGGTTTAGAGACCTATGCAAAAGCTTTTCAAAACTGCTTGGTTAAGTTTTGATGATCTGAATGTTGCTTTTTGCCAGTGGTATCCAAAAAGAGGGACTATAACTTAGAGGTATCAGGAAGTGCTTATTCTGTATTGAGAGTCATTTAACAAACTGGTTTGTTGGTGTTGAATCTTTTCTCATCTGTTTAACTCTCTCAGAGGTCAGACTTTGAGCAAAGCACAATGACTTCTAAGAATATGTCTGATTAAAAGAAAAAAATGGGTTTTTTGAGTGGCTTTTAAATGGAAGAATTAAAACCATGTAGACATTGTAGGAAAAAAAATCCATTTTTCATTTTCACATGCCTTATGAGAAATGAAGTAGCTCATATGCAAAGTTTGATGGGCTCTTTATTTTTGCATTGTCTGCATTTGCTTTTGTGTAATGTACTTATGCTTGTTAATGTTATAGTCCTCTGAGGCATATTATAGTTATTTTGCATTGTTAAGTGCTCTTGGCTGTGGTGTATTTTTCAAAGTGTTTCTAATTATGTACTTTCACACCTATGTAAGTCAAAGTAATATTTTGGGTGTTGTCCTTTGTTTTCCCTTAATTTATGAAAATCAGTTTCTCAGGTTGTTCCTCTTCAGAGAGACAAACCTAGTAGATAGTGGAACAAAATACATGTGTGTGTGGGAAAAGACCAATGCTTAGGTTTTACCCACTAAAAGAAAGTGTTTCCTTTTTCTTAAAGGAACCTCTAAAACACTTTGGCCATTTGTTTTTGGGTTTTTTTTAATACCTCAATAGAATCTTAGAAGGAAGTAAATCTTGGTTATGACGAGGTTACAGCTAAATTTGGCACACAAACTCACTGCAATTGATTATGAATTTGGGTGAGTTTGAAACTTTCAAATTCAGGAACTTGCTGTGAATCTAGCTACTGAACACAGGGCAGTTCCTTAGCTGAAGATGCAGTATATGTTTGATTTAAAGCTGTTTACAACCTGTCTGATTCTTAGGATGCTGGCAGAGATATTTTGCCCTTCTTGCTGTCCGAATGACTGTGTGCCCCAGAAATTCTGCTACTGTGCTCTTTGGAGATGAAAATATTCTGTCTAGGTATCTTCGGCTTTCACTTAGGATGGAACATAATTGGAAATTGGGAAGCATCTGTATCCATTTCCTTGTTACTGCCGCTCTCTTTTCTTTATTTCTTACAAGTAAATTTCTTAGAACTCTCTGTCATGTTGTGTATTGTAAATGAAGTCACAGTTGCTAAGCCAGAGATGAGTATAAATTCCAGATAAATCTCTGTCTCAGTGATAACATATTTTCATTTTTTTGGGGGGGTAGGGGAAGTAATTACTCTTTAGCAAAAATACAGTGTAATCTTCAGTATTTGAAGAATTAACAGGAGACTAATATTAATGGGCAATTATGTCTCACCAGTGTGAGAAAGCTTTTTTTTCATTTTTATATGTGAAATACAAATCTAAGGCAGCCTCCACAGATTTGGCTGCAGGTAACTGTTTAATGCAATTATTTCCATTATTCTTGTCTCTGTTTCTAACAGCTGTTTTTAAATGCTAACAATAAAGTGACAGACAAGAGTGAAAAAGACCTTACCAACAAATTACTGACAGAAATGAATGAGGACCAGGTACCTACCTAAACTGTATTTTGCTTCAGTTGAAGTCAAGACACAATCACAGGAAAATTGATTCCTGTGCTTCACCTTAACCATCCTCCTTAAGCCTTCTGCAGCTAGATGAACATACAGTGCTGCACAGGTTAGCATTTCCTGGCTCTGGAAAATGATTTTTCTGAATAACAGATTGAATTCAACCTATCTTTTATTCATCTGCTTCAAACTGCAGATATTGGTGATAGAATGAGAATCAGTTATGCTTCTTTTAAGGAAAAGGTGAAGTACATGAATGGGATCCAAATAAATTCTCTCAACCTGGTGGTGATTATTTTCCTCCTCCTTTTCCTCTTTTTTGCTCTTTGTCTCAGCACTGTGGTGTTTTGAACTCTGGGGCCTTGTTTGTGAATCTCAATGGTTGTGTTTGGTGTTCTGATTCTTTGCTTGTCATCAAGAACAAATGTTCACAAAACAATGGACAGGCTGAATCAGGGAGGTAGGAATAGCCTGTTGCTTCACTTTTCACAAATACTGTGGAAAGTTTCAAATGCAAATTTTTGTATTAACTTTATAGTAGAATTATTTGTTCTGGTTTAAAATGTAAAAAAATGCTAAACAGAAGGGATGGTAATATACAAATTGTGATTTTTAACTAATAGCTTTGGCTTTCTTGGACAGAGTACAATGCTCTAACCGCATGTAAGTGTTTCTTCACATATAACTGTCTTCTGATAATTGACATTTGACTTTCAAAATATGTCTGAGGTGCATATAATATTTCAGAGATGAAATATTGTGTTTGTTTGTACAGTGTTACTAATTAGGTTTACTGATGGATGCAAAAGAGTTCTCCAACATTTTTGTTCTTAAAAGCCCTATAGAAATATCTGTATAAACAAGAATTATAGAAAAAAAACGCAAAAGATTACTTAAATTGGGGAGAGAGGTGTTGAGTCAGTGCAATGAGGCTATGAGTGAGGCAGCCACCTAACTGTGCTGGTATGACTTACACTTCAGGGGTGTGTGTGTGCTGCATTGGTGTGCAGGGCCTTGGATGGAAAATAAGTCATTTTACATGAACTGCAGGTGCTGATTTTTCAGCAGAACACACACACACACTCTCTCTCCAAGAGATTTCCTGAATGTTTTCCTCCCTCCCTCTTGAGGTTGTCCATTAGACGCATGAGGAAAACTTGTTTGTCCATCAGAATATTTGAGGTGTAGTTTGTGTTGCGAATGCTTTTCTACTCTTGAAGTCAGTGGTTAGTTGTCTACTGTGATGTAATTCCTTGTAGGCTGTGGGGTTTGAAATTTTGACTGTGGGGAGATGATTTTTTGAAGCATGTACCAAACTCTTGGTTTCCCTCCTGACAGGAGGGCACAGCACAGATTTTGGAGCTGAACTGTCTGCCTGTTTGCGTATGACTTTCTGTACCTGCTACTTTCAGGTGTTTCAGGGACACCTGGACTCCTTGGCAGTGTCAACCATTCAAGCCCTCACGGCAGTAATGCACAAGTCTCCAGCTGCAAAGGTAACATGTCTATGCAGAGGGCTGTTTGCAGCATCTTGATCTGGTTTCCTGGTAGTGCTTTTATCACAATATCTTGATGGATCTTGCTAATGGAGATGAGCAGATTGTGGTCACGTGTTGATGCCAGATAGGAATAGTTGATTAGCAGTCCTTATCCCTTTATATGTGTCTAATGACTGGACACTGAGTCATCTTTCTACAAAAACTGGAAGATCTATAATGGAGTATATATAATGGCAGTTGGAACCTTTGTAAAAGGAAGCACGTTGTTTCTTTTCCCACAGATCTTTGGGGTAGACTTAGTGGGTATTTGCAGGAATTTTTAGGCAACAGTTTATGTTGCAGTTTCATATGGCTTTAAACTAAGCCAGGACAGTATTGCTGTCCAGATGGTGGTCATGCCACTGCCCTGTGCCATTCCTTGGTAGTTACTCTTGTCATTTGGTAGATGGATAGTTTCTGGATAGGCTGTGGTTACTTTGTGATTCTGACTGGAAGCTAAGCCCATGGAAAAAAAGTGTATTTATTTATTCCTGGATTGCTGAGTTCATTAAATTTAACCCTTGGCTGAATGATTCCCTGGTCTTGGCACAGGTAAAGGGATGTGACTGTCCAGTGGAGGATAAAGGAAGAGTGGCAATCATTTGATTTTGTTGCTGCTTGCAGTACAACCTAAGGGAGAGACAACAGGATTGGTTATGCTCCTCCAGAGCATTATTGAAAGTGCTTATTTCTCCACTGACTCTGGAAAGCCTGGGAAGGATTGTGTGTTGGAGGTGGGGACTAGCTGGCATTCACAGAGAGTCAGTAGAGTTTTCAACTGTACTTCTACTGCAACATGTGTATTTTTTCTTTTCTTGTTTACCTAAGTAATCACCTCACTTCTGCTTGAAAGATTTATTCTTTTAAAAAAAAAATAATTTCAGCACAGAGTATAGCCAGGAGAAGCGTATTCATTCCATATGATGTGTTGGCTGTTTATTAATTAAACCATAAATGGATACTACTGTTTGAACTTTACTGGTTGATTTAATTTTTTTTTTTCTTCTTGTAAAATCAAGTTAGGGGAAAACTTCCTTGGAACAGTTCTCTAATTTTTTTAAGTGTTTAGGATGGGTGGTTTTTAATCTGGTGTAGGAAGATAATTTTTTTTACTGAAAGGTTAATAGTTGAATACTTCCAATTTTCAATGTAAATATTTTGTGCTATAGTTCGCACTAAAAAGATGAAAAATGGAGCTATTATTCTTTGTGATAGTATTAACATTTGGATTATACCAAAGTAATTATGTTCTTTTATAGGTAATTAATAAAATACAACTTTGAACTTATATTTATCTGTGTGCTGCAGTGAAATGCTTCTTATCTGCAGCATTCTAGAGACAGTAGAATGAGCAGGTTATCAAAAACAGATTTCTAACCTGTAATTATTGCACTCTAATTATTATGTGTCTAATATAGTGTTAAATTAGAACCTGCTGCAGTAGACAAGCAATTTTTCTTCACTTTATTTGTTAGTGAGACTGGAATTTTTATCCTCAGGAGGTCTTCAAGGAGAGGATTGGGTATGCACACATATACGAGGTACTAAAATCACTGGGTCAACCCTCAAGAGAATTGCTGGAAGAACTCATGAATATGGTGAGCTGTGCCTGTTTTGAATGCGGAAATGCTGACATCTTTCAACAGTACTTCTAGCCCTATCTTACTGTGTTTCATATCCGAGTTCTCTGCTGTTTTTCAGGCTGTTGAAGGTGACCACATGGCTGTTGGGATACTAGGCATTAGTAATGTCCAGCCCTTATTGCTGCTCATCCAGTGGCTTCCAGAACTAGAATCACATGAGCTGCAGATTTTCATCTCAAATTGGTTGAGGCGAATCTGCTGCATCGATAGGCAGAGTCGTGCCACGTGTGTCAATGCAAACATGGTCATCCGTATCATCGAGACCCTCAGTTCCCACTCGGCGCTCCACTGTACTTGCGCGGAGAACCTGATTGCCCTGCTGGGCTCCTTGGGGAGCCAGTCCATGGGCTCGGAAGAGCTGCTGCAGCTCGTGCGGCTGCTGAGGCCGGAGGAGCCCCGGGGAGCTCACCCGTACGTGGTGCCGGTGATGCGCGCCCTGCTGGCCATGGCTCGGAAGCAGGGCATGGCCAGCGCCCTGCAGTACTTCAACCTGCACCACAGCATGGCCGGCATCGCCGTGCCTGCCATCCACAGGTGGCCGGGCTCGGCGTTCTCCTTCAACGCCTGGCTCTGCCTTGACCAGGACCGGGTGGACCCTGGCACGACGGGCAAAAGTGGCAAGAGGAAGCAGCTCTATAGGTACAGTTGCTGTAACTGCTACAACCCGTGGCTCAGATGTAGGCCCTGTGACATGTGGTACCCCATGACGTGTGGTGCCTCTGCTTGTCTTCATAGAAGGCAGTCCGCGATGCTTAGTCTAGGAAAGGGAGAGCTTTCATCTGTCACCAGAGCCAGGTTCTGTTACAGAAATAACCGTGTGGTTTCTCTGTTTCAATGTCTTGTCATCTACAGTTTCTACATCCATAACTCCAAATTGTGTTGAACTTCATTGCTTAAACAAAACAACATTAAAAACCAAAAATCAATCCATTCAATTCCACCCCCACTGACCCCTAACCAGAACAGCCTTCACACAGTTTTTTGTAAAGGTAATGAACTCTGGATTTGTGTAAGAGCACAGTAAGAAGACACCTTCATAGTGCTTAAACAGTGCTAAAACTATTGGCATGAATAGTTCTTGATATAATTTAACTTTTTGGGTACTAACATTCAGAAGCAAACAAAATGTCTTTTTTTTTTTTTTTAATAAGAGTAACAGACAGTCACATAGTAAATATTGGACCATCACCAAACAACTTGAGTAGATTTTCTCTTAATGACTGTATTGTTAGGTGGTAGTTTTAATGAAGCAAGTCCTTGATTGTGTGTCTTTTTGCCTTTCTGTAGCTTTTTTACGGGAAGTGGTATGGGGTTTGAAGCCTTTATTACGTGCTCGGGGGTATTGGTGGTTGCAGTGTGCACGAAGAGGGAATATGCAACAGTGATGCTGCCTGACCATTGTTTTTTTGACTCTCTCTGGGTAAGATTTGATACTGACAAACACTTTGTTTAGAATTGTATTGTTAGCTCAAAAAATTCTATTTTTTTCGTTTTATGAGTAGTCTTATTTTATAATATTTGAATAATTTATTACATAAGATTTAATCTCAAATAATGCAAGCAATTTTCTCTTAGATTAGTTGTTGAGCTAACTTATGCATATATTATTAGGCTTTTTTTATTGATTAAGCTTGTTACAACATTAGAGGTTTATTTATTAAATTAAAGCAGCATAAGTGGCTGTGATGCTATGTAAATAAACTAGTTTCTGCCTTACCCTTTTCTATTCCCATACTTAGAAACTGATGTGCATTACTATGGAAGAACTGTATCTTTCTCTTCAAAAACCTGTTTACATGTAAATATTACCTTTAGTACTTTAAAATGGAAGCAGCAGGTGGTTTTATAGTCTTGTTGATGCTTTGGATATATTTTCTTAAGTGCTTTCCTCACCAGCTGAGTAGAGATGAAGTTAGTTTCATGTAATAATTTCACTGTTCTTAATAATGACTTAAATATTTTTTATTGTGTAACCAGCACAACATAACTATTGTTCACGTGCCTGGAAAGAGGCCCTTTGGTCAGAGCCTGGTGTATATCTATGTCAATGGACAGCAGAAGGTCTCTGCCCCACTTCGATTCCCTGCTATGAATGAAGTAAGTTCCCTTCTGAGCCATACCCCTGGTAGGATGAGCTCTCAGACAGCAATGAGAGTTCAGCCAATTGCTAATGTTCAGCTTTGGATACTGTCCAGAATATCATTTTGGAGTGTAACTGACCATTAAGTAATGCTTGTTTAGTTATCTCAGCTTAAAAACAAAACAAAAAACTCCACCGGATGACTTTGATTAAATCATGGGATTTTCCTCAACATAATTACCTGAGCATATTGTCATAATTTATGATGACATCATAATAAGTGGTAGCTCTTGATGAAACAGTACTCAGTGAGGAATATTTCTTGTTATTTTCAGTGTTTTCATATATTTTTACTTGTATTTTTTGAATGTTTCCTTAATATGCTATTTCTTATTCCTTTGGTAGTGGGATAAGCAGTTTACATGCAGTTAATCTTATAATTTTGGATGTGTACACATTTAGCCTAAAAAAATACACTAGCCATCAAAATGAGTGTATGCCATGTTAAGTTTCTTTTGTAAGCATTGTTCATTACTTTTGTGGAACAAATTTGTATTAAACTGGTATACAACACCCAACATTCTTCCCTCTTCTAAATTCTAATTTGATACTTGTTAAGTATGTTGAGAAAACACTTAGGTCAGATGCTATAATAGTAAAATCAGTATAAAACTAAAAAATGAGAGTGAGTGTGGTTTTCATTTTGAGATAAAACTCTGGATTTTGGCCCATCTGTAGAATAAGCACTATAAATCTCAAGGTAACTGAAAGTAGGCCAAGTAAGCTTACCATGAGTGCATCTATTTGAGTGGACTAACTGATACAAAAAATGTACAGTAGTAGATGTGCTGTGCTACTATTTTGGAATATAATCCAGAAGAGGAGTATTTACAGAGGGTTATCTGGAACACTGACTTCCTGTCTGTGCTCCTGCCAGAGGTCACACAGCAGTTGAAGTAACCAAATTGCTTTTAGTTGGAGAAAGGGTGTTCTCTCTGGTTATGAGAAGTATATGCTTTTTTTTTTGGCCTGTTGTGATGGATTGCTTGTTTTTCAGGGCTTGGCAAAACTTGCTGCTCTTGGTTTCATTTATTTAGTTTAGATTTGCTAGATGCAGTTCTAAGATTTAAAGCTTAGATTTTACAGTATGTGTTTTATTCTCTGCCTTCCATGTGTGACTCTGCAGTCTTTTGCTTCGTGCTGCATTGGTTCAGCTGGTCAAAGAACAACAACTCCTCCTCCATCTCAGATACCAGATCCGCCCTTTTCCTCCCCAATCATGCCCCATCGGACATCCCTTGGGGGCATTCTCGCTACAGGAAGTTGGGGTGGGGTGCTTGGAAAACCAGAGTTCATCACCAAGATGATCTCAGCAGGGACTCAGGACAGTGAATGGGGGTGTCCAACATCTTTGGAGGGCCAACTTGGATCAGTTATTATCTTTCATGAAGCACTGCAGCCTTCTCAGGTGAAAGCATTATATTTAGCAGGTAAGTGGTGATTGTACTGGTTTTAGTGAAGTAAAAGGATGGAGTTATGAACAAGACCCCATTAAGCTTTGCTCTACACAAACACATAATGAAGAATTTACAATCCAGAAGAACTGCAGAGGTGATCAAAGTGAGAGGGCTTTAAAGCAAATAAGGTTAACATTTAATAAGTTTGTTATGAAGTTGGATTTAAAAATACTGTATTTTTATAGCATTAGCTTGTCTGTTTATGATATGTACAGACTTGCCAAAATTAAAGTGTTAGGTGAAAATTTCACTTGCAAGTTCTGAATTTTTGCTACTGTTTGCTTACATGTGTTTGTAGTTGAGACTCTAAGTATTTTGATAGGCCACTTAAAGGTGATTTATGCTTGAGGATTTTTCCATAAGAATCAATAATTAAGTGGTCTTTTAAAAGAAAATACTCTGAAAGCTATGTTGCACAGTTCAAGTGTTAAAGGTATTAAGTTTCATAATGATTCGAGGTTGTTACAGATTAGCATTAAAACGCTTGCATTATTTTAAAGGAAGTATTTTGTATTGCTGAACAAAACTATCTTGAAGACTATTTATTTTCTGGGCATTTAGGCTTGATAAAAGACATTAGTGACAAATATGAGATATGTATTTGTAAAGACAAACATTAGAGCTGTCTGAATGTATAACACCTTTCTTTCTGTAGTTTAGCTTTTCATGTAGAATGTCTTCCTTTTTAAACAACCTCTGAAATGGATGATTTAAGTCATAGAGACTCTACTTCAAAGCATCTCAAATAGATGTGGTTCAGACTGTCTTGTTTGTTCTTCCAACAAATTTGGTAGTACAAAATTTGTAAAGGGCAACATTAATACCCAGTGGACTCTTAAGTATATGTTATATAATTTTATATTCCTTTTTTATAGGTCCAAACTGTTTAACTCCATGGAAGTCTCAAGAAGCTGAAATATCAGACCTCCCCAGTAAGGTGCTGCTTCATTATACACCAAAGGTATGAAACTGGACATCATTTGTTTGACTACACACTGTGCATTACTTTCAGTGTTTGCTGCACTGTGGTTTTTATGGGAAGATAAGGAGCAGTGAGAGCTTTCTTAAACTGTAGTCTTGTGCAGAGATACCAGGTTTTGTTCATGTTAGGCTAAAGGATGGAATTGTCTTGCACATAGAGAATGTCAAATCTAAAATAATATATATTATATTCTAGGGATTTCGCATTGTTTAAATACTTTAATATCAACACACTGGCACAAAATCTTGTGTTCAAGCATCTGTAATTTGTTTCCTTAATGATACCATGGCTTCTTCATTTGTTTAACAGGCCTGCAGAAACCCAATTTGTCTTGACCTGTCTGCAAATCTTTTACATGGAAGACTTACTGGAAACAAAGTAGTGAACTGGGACATCAAGGTAAATATGTTCTAAAGAGGCAGAACCTGATGTGAAAATGGCAGTGCTTTTATGCTTTCACCTAACTTTTGGAATGCCAGAAGTTATTGCCATAATGCAAATTATATTTAGCAGGTACAGCATGTTTTTATACTGGGAATTAGTGGCCTAATGCTGTAGCTGGAGCAATGTTGCATTTACATTTCATTTACATGTTGCACTTACATTATTGAAAGCTTATGAGGGCCACTGCTTTTACTGTCACCGTACATGAAGATATTTTGTGGTAGCTGACTGTTCTTCATAATAATGTTGAATGGATGTTGTGTATTGAGAGCATTTTGTCATCTCTAGGGAATTCTATCATGATTTTCTTGCTGTCATAAACTCTGAGTTAGATTAAGATGAGTAGGGTTAAGTTAACACTTGTGACTTGTCAGTAGAATACCACATTTTTGTATCTTGAGGAAAATGTATGAACAAAAGACCTGCTTTTTTTTCAAGAGCAGTGAACAGTTGACTGTACTGGTAAATTAATTTATAAGGAAGTATCATTGGAGCTACACTGTTCATATCCACTGTGCATATCTCTACAATCACTTGCCGAGACTAATGTTAAGAAAATTCAGACACCTAATAGTTAATTTTGCTATGATATGAATAGTTTTAAAATACTTCAATTTGTCCTCTTTTCCCAGTAATGGGTACTTGTACTCCACAATGATTATCATTGGACAAAGCTGGGGAAATTAGTAGGTGTCTCTGAGTTTTGAATTGATTTGAAGTGGTTGTGAATCACTTCTAGAAATCTTGTGATTTGAGTATATTATACCTTACCACAAGAAGCATTGTTTGAGTAACAGAATCTAGAATCAATTAAATTGGAAAAGTCCTCTGAGGTCATCAAGTCCAACCTGTAACCGAACACCATCTTGTCAACTAGGCTGTGGCACTAAGTGCTACATCCAATCTGTCCTTAAACACCTCCAGGGACTGTCTTGTGCTATCTCTGCTTGTGAGGAGGAGGGGGAAAAGGACTTTGAGAGACTTGAATTTTAAAGAGAGGCCTAGAATTGATGTATGTGTAGAGTTATTTTATAAAACAAAATAAAATTCTGTTATTTTTTAACTGCCTGAAGTTGAAATCTTGCAGGAACATGGTTAAAGCAGAGATGTGTATTATGTTATAGTCTCCTCTTACTGCTTGCTGCAGTAACTTAAAAATCAGAAAAACGTTTTTCTTGTTTTTCAAATATATTTAGCAGAAGATTCTTTCTAAGTTTTTGTATCCTTCAGTTTCCAGTGTTTATAGGGGGGGAGGAGGAAGGGAATGTAAAAAATGTACTTTCAAAACAAGAACTGAGAGGATGGCCCATGTGTAATTGTGATGGCCAGAACTTGAGCAGTCCTGTTGTTAAACAGTATTTTAAGCTAGTTTTGAGGTGGCCTGTGAGACATTCTGATTGGTTTGTGCGTACTCCTATATGTGGAGTAAATTTTTACTATAGTTGAGGGGATTTTATTTATTTTATTTATGGTGATGTTTTTCCTGCCTTTTCTATTGATTCAGGATATGATCAACTGCATTGGTGGAATAAATGTCCTGTTTCCATTGCTGGAGCAGATCAGCTTTCTTGGTGGACAGATGCCTGAGAAGTCTGAAGGGGAAGCTCTGCCTCCAGAACTAGTAACTCCTGTAGAGGGTGACTGGGTGGTGTTTCCATCCACAAAGGCATCAGGTAGGAGAGTGCAGCTGAAGTGAAATAATTTTTAAGCTTGATTTTACAAGTCTTGTTGTGAATGACAGAACGCTGTTTATTATGTGCTGGATTTCCCAGAATACCTATGTAGAGCCGAAGGGCTCTTTCTGTTCCTAGATACCTGACATGGATACTGAATACCAAAAGTTCAGCACTATGTAAAAATAATGTAGCATATTTCAAGTATAGCTAGATTTAATAGCATTGTTTTTCTTTTCATGATTTACTGTTACAGGTGCAAAGATATGACACTGTTTTAACTTCTGTTCTGATTATTTTGAGAAATTATGTTTGATGTAAAACCGAGTGATATCAATAGGAGAAGTTTTCCTACAACATGAGTGTTGGGTCACACAGCCATATGGAGACAGCAGCAGCAGAACCATACTATTTAGCCTTTAGCCAGACTTTTATTTTCTTAGTAAAACGTTCAAGTTCCTACCTCTTCCACCCACAGTCACATTTTGGATTAAAATTAGAAGGGACTGAAGGATACTTTAAGAATAGATATTTTGAAAACTTTGCTAATATTGAGAACTAACTTTGACCTTAACAAAAACCACTGAGAAATCAGACCTTGTGAGGGAAAATGCTACTTTTTAATTATTTTTTTATGTTTCAAAGGTGAAGTGGTGGAGTAAAGTAAAAAAATAGATCTTTTTCTCTCTGTCTCTAATTTTTTTGCATACCGTGGCTAGAAAGTGTCAGTTCGCAACTACAGAGGGAAAATAACTGCAGCATATGCAAAAGATTGTAACAAAGAAGTTTGTAACCTGCAGCTATGGATGAAGCAACTGAAGTCAGAACTGGGATCTCTTAGTTCTGGAGAGGCATGGAATGGCTATGATTCTGCACAGGAAAAAATTCTAAAGACAAGCTAAGAAACAGGACTTGAGAAATTCAGGAAATAGTGAGGAATATAAACACTTGATTTTACTCTTTCCCCTATATTTTTATGCAGTAATCCAATGATAAACCATAATACTTTTGCTGCTGTTCTGTTCTGCAGAAGCACGTCTAGAGAAGAACATAGTTGCAACCTTCATCTTGATGATAAAACACTTTATTCAGGGACATCATGTTAATCAAGAAAATCTCATTCACTCCCATGGAGTTGCCACCCTAGGAGCCTTGTTACAGAAGGTGAGCAAACTTGAGAAATGTGCTTTAGTACTGAATTTAATGGATGAGGACCTGATTATTTTGAAGCATTGCCAGGATGCCAGGGTCTTTAAAGGCCTCCATAGTATGTACTTCACTTTCTTGTGTTTCTGAAAGCAAAAAGCTGTGAGCAGTTGGTCATTATCTGCAGAGTGAAATACAGTTTCTTTTTTTTTGTGTGATCTTCTTTTTTTGATACAGATTCTGAG
>VZTN01012464.1:1890-13148 GCA_013400515.1 Erpornis zantholeuca
CAAACTCTAATATTCCTTGTGGCCAGGGATCCATGAAATACAGTACACTACAAGGCAGTGGTAAGGATGAACAGCATGCATTTTTCATACCTTGGAGCCTGTGCTTTGGACTGTGAACAAATCTAGAAGTATTTGTATTTGAAGTACGAGTACTCCTGTTGAAGAATGGTGAATTGCAGTTGTCTGCCAAGCTGGTCACTGATGTTGAATTGAACAAACAATTGTAAAGAGTTTGCTTCATGATCTATATTGTAAATGAGTGTTTGGGGTCACTCAAAAAATTTCCAGGAAAGGTATTAGCAAAATTTGGTTTAATATGAATTTATAAAAATGTGACTTAACCAAGTTTGATGACAAGCTTCACTCTATTACTTACTACATGGATGAAACATACAAAGGAAAATTGAGTTTGAATCAATTTAAAATGATTTGCATTGAAATCAATGCAATTCAATCCCGTTTCATAGGGATTGAAAGCACTAAACTGTAAGAGAGACACATTGAGTCATAAGGTTTCTAAACTCCTGATGCAGCTCAGATACAGCTAGTTCCAAGCTTAGTCTCAGACCTTTACAATTATTTATGTCTAAAGAAATTAATTCTTTCATTCCTTCATTAGTAGTAATTTACCCTGCTATCAGCAACTTACTGAGCATCTGTTGTGAATGAGGGGTCTCTCCACTGTGATACCTCCGTCTCAGGTAAGGAATCTTAAACCTAGAGGTGAGTCCCAGATGAAGGGGAGAGACACTGCAAAGCAGTCACCTTGCAATTTAGAGAGGACTGAAACTGCATTTATCCAAAGATCTGGTTTTAGTAGAAAGATCTTTAGTAGAAAGAACTCTCTGGCTCCAGGAGTAACTTTGAGAGTTGTCCTAACTCAAGGGGAGATCACTGCCTGACAGCCATGCTGCCTTGCAGGGAGTGCTCAAAGAAGGCTCATTTAGGCTGTCATGTTTGTGGTTGGCTTGTAGTTGAATTGCATGCCATGGGAAAGGTATGCATGTGAACCTTTGGATTTTCAACTCTTTGTTCCTCCATAACTGAGTCTCGGAAAAACAGCCTACTATTCATGTGTTCCAAGCATCAGTGCACCCTGGATTCCTCTGCCCCTTTATGGGTTTCCTGGAGGAGTTCTTGGCCCAGCTACAGCTCAGGTGTTTATGTCCTTTGGAGCCTGCACCAAACTATTGTTTGGATAAGGGGATCAAGTGCATCTGCCACAATCCCTCATTATATAGCATTCCGATATTGTAGTGCTGCAATGTGTGCAGCAATGCACAAGCCTGGTGAAAATGAGAACTGTCTAATCTCAAGAGCTACTTCCCTTTAAAAGAAGTTCAGGAATCTACACATTTTCCTTCAGAATGCCAATTCTTATTCCAAGCCCTTCCAGCTTAAACTCAGAAAGGAGCACCAGGAGTTAATCTCATGTAGCCCTGTATAATAATAGGGAAGTCTGCACAGAGTGCATAAGGGTAAAGAGTGCTTAAGTCTAATATGAAAGGTTTCATATTTCTCAAAATTACAAAGGCTTGAGAGAAATGCTGGCTTTGGGAATATTTGGTTTTCTACTTTTATCTTGCTCTGTAAGAGAAAGACAGTAACAGGAGTAGTTCTAAGATGTGACGCCATAGTGTAAAGCTGAGCACTTAAGTTTGCTGTGTGGGCTTCCTTTTAAGTGTGATGTTTCATGTTCTGACAATCATAGTGACTTTACAAAGACACCAGTGATAAATTCTAGGTTGGCTGAACCCACTGCCTGAGCCTTTTATCTTAATTTGGGAATAGTACACCATTATTAAATTGCAAAAGTACTTGGGTCTGTACTCAAGAGATACATGTGTATGTAACAGCAGAAAACATTTTCTAAAATTTCATATGAAGTATAATTAGTGGCTATGTTAGACTAATCTTAATAAAATATACATCTACTTTGAGCCTTTCTGTAGTACTTTCCTTTCTATTATTTTCTTTATATTATATGTAGTGCCTCTCATTTGATTTCCCTTTCATTTCACTTAGTCACTTTTACAGTTTTGTAAGATGAAATAGTCACTTTTTGACCAGTACATACTTTTCAGCTCATATAAATCAACTCAGCTGCACTGAAGTGAGTAGGGTCGTGTTGATTTATGCCAGCTGAGGGTCTGGCATAGTACTTCCAGTAATGGTCTGGTAATGTAAGATAAGCATGACTTGCTTCCTTTGGGGAAAAGACCTGTATTAGCAATATACTTTGCTAAAGCTAATTTCTTCAGTTACCTTCACCCATTTTATCCAGATATAGCTCAAGAGTTTCCTGATTTATGATCATGCCAAGGCGAATGGGATCTTCCATTTCTGAAGCTTATTTATTGTCTAAGTATGACACAAACTGGAAAGCAATATGCTCTACAGTAGCTACAAGGCAGTCTCTGTATTCAAAAATGAACAAACAAAAGAAAACTTAAAAAACTTTTCCAGAATGATGTGTGTTGTTTTCCCCTCCCCTCCCACAACATTATGGGATACCGAATGGGGGAGGTGGTGGCCATCAAGTTGCTGGTGGTACTTGGAGATATCTCCTAGTATTATCAGTGTGGAAATGTTTGCCCTATAGCAATATTGGAAAGATATTTCTGTTCAGTGAGATGACTGTTTTGACAGTGGAAGAGTGAGGCAATTAGCAAGTCTAGTTTTCAGGAAAGCTGGGGCTTGATCCAAACCTTTTTTACTTCATTGGAAACATTCCTGTTCTTTTGTTGGGCTCTGGATCTCACTAATACCTCCTTCTCTGAGTGGGAAAGCAAACTACTTGTTGACAGTGTCATTTGTTTCGTCCCAGACAAGCCCTTACTCTTTCTCTCTTCAGTTCTGTGTAAGAAGTTGTCTCAGGTTTACAAGATGTGCCTTTGGATGTCTGAGATAACTTTCTGATTTGGTTAACCACTTCACTGCTTGCCTCATCTGATCTTAATCTGCCAAGATGTACAAACATGTACAGCATGATTCCTGACACAATGCAACAGAAGTTTTGTTTGGTTTTTGTTGGGTTTCTTTTCCCCCTAAGTAATACTTTCCCTCCACACGTGACATCATTGTGTAGATCATTCAGTAGGGAATTTTTGTGTGTCTGATACCAACTCTGGTAGAGCAGTTGTCATCAGACCACTGCTGTATAGCCAGAGGGAAAGGATACAACTGCTCATTTCTGTGATGTCTTTCAGCCAGGGTGGAAATGGCTAGGTGTTAGATTGCAGGCTGAATGTTGTCAAAGTACATGTAGTAAGACTAAAATGAAAAGAAATCATATCTTAAACAGAATGGGATGTGTTCTTTCCTTTTATTGTGCATCTAGGTCTCAGGTCGGCCAGGGAGAAGGGGGTAAGAGTCTCCCCTACTCACTGTAAATAGGTGTGTGTCTTTTGATTTTATGGTTTTTGTTTTTACCTTTTCTTTTCTAATCAGCTTTTAGTCTCCCTTTTGCCTCTATTTCATAGAGAAGGCAGAAGCAGATGGTGACATCTGCTACTGACTTTCACAAGAAATCCGTGCAATCCCTCCTATAACAGCTGCTCTTCTGCATCTACTATATAGAGATGTAGTCAACATCTGCCAGATTTCCCTTTCTCATGTCTGTGGTTGAGGAGACTAATCGCTAATCTCCTAAGACACTTTCTGTGTGAGAGAAGCTTGGTCAACCTAGCACCACTGGAAATACTAAGGGCTTTTCCTGGTGCTTTTTTTGTAAGTTGAGGCCTGTGAAATTTTTGGTGCAGACCTACATCTCCTTCATTTAGTACAAAATTTCCAAACCCTTGAGTATATCTAAATAGAAAAAGTCAGCAGAGTATTGCTTGTGACTCTTACTCCTTGCAAGATGAAAGAATACAGGCTGGCTGGTGTCATCAAGGATCATCTGCCTTGCACATTGAAAACTTGATGGCAAGGCACCATGGCCAATGTAGAAGGACTTACTCAGACATTTATGTGCTACAGAGCAGCCAAGATCATTTCATGCTTTTTAGTTTGCGTGTTTCGACAGAGAAAGCACGCAGTGTCCTGAAGACATGCATTCTTACTGGCTTTTTCTCCCTGCTGCGAGACTGATCCTGCTAAGTGATCCATGCAGGTGTTCCCTTATCTGCACATGCAGTCAGACGTCACTGGGGATAAATGTGGGCATTAGGGACTGCTTGCACAAATGGATCTGCAGCAATATTGACTGTAATGATAATTGCCTGGTAATACCTTTCTTCTTCTTTACTTAAGTACATGTGTTTTCCCCTTGAAAGAGAACTGGTGTTACAAAATAAGTAAATTCAGTTGATTGTGATGATGTTGAACCTGCTGCTGACCAATTAATACAGATCAGAGCACATCACAAAAATGGAAATTTTTTGTCCTGTTCTTATGTTGCTAATAAGCCATATTAACCTTATATTTCTAGAGCCACTTTCCCAGCCAATACTGAGATATGAAGGCAGTGCAAGCACGCCAAAATATGAGTTCCCCTTCATGAGCTTGTGTTTTAACAGCAGTACTAGACATCTGAAATAAGAAGTAAAGAGTGAGACCATTTCTGCCTGCCCCTAGTTTTGGACCTCCATGTAATCCAGGTCAGTGCCATGGAATTTGTCACATCTGGGAATGAAACAATCGTGTGAGTGAACTGAATCAGAATATAAAAAGATATTTTTCTAAAGCAAGTCATTGATGAAGTAAGATATTATCTTGAACTGTCTGACTACTGAAATCCTCTTGATTCAGTCTTTGCAACAATAGTTAGTGGCAATCTTTACTATCTCTTTTTTTCCTTTTTGTTCTCAAAGTAGCCCTGATTCTTCACTTCTCTATCTGATGTACTTTTCTGGGGCCTATCATCAGTTTATCTAAGTAGTTATGGATATAGCTTGTACAAAATCTTCTTGCCTGTGGGTTTAGATTTTTTGGAACAGCTGCATTCACAACTCAGATCTCTCCTTGAGCAAATTATTATCTTATCAGAAGCATCTTTTCATCATTAAATCATATACTCTTTTGTGGCTTATACTGCATTGAGGAGAAAGTAGATTACAAGTTTTGCTATCTTCCATGATTGATTTCAACTTTTTTTAATCTAAAAAAACAAAAAAGCAGAGTATCTCCACAATTCATGAAATGTCAAACCTATTAAATTTAGAAAAAAAAGTAATTCGTAACATTCCTCAAGTTATATTAACATATATCAGTATTACTTCCTTAAAGTAAAATTTGCAGACTTTTTTCTCTAATTAAATATCAGCTGAAATAAAGTGCTGTGGAATTTGTAAAAGTCAGTAATGGGAAATGGAGTGGCAGAGTATGTATCTCACCTGCAGTCTTCATTAATGCAGGATTTTTAGAAATAATGTGGTTATGTGCCTAGTCCCCTATTTTTTTCCCTTTTTAACATTTGTTTTTCCCCAGGCAAAGCACAATGGAAAATGTGACCATTGTGCTCTTCTTGTATATGTATTAACGAGAGCATGAAGTGAAATACAAGCAAGAATTGTGAGATTTACACCTTGCATTTTACAAACTAGCTTAAAGTGAGTGCGGAATTTGCAGAAGGTCACAAGAACAGAACTGGGTTCAGCCAGAAGTCTGTTTAGCTGACTTATCCTGGCTGGAACAATAGGAGAGAGTGTAGGAGACAGTATTGATACAGTGTGGTCGTCTCAGACCCCGGTAGCTGGTGGGTAAGAGACCCCAGCCCACTGCCTGTCCAGCCCAGGGCTCTGTGGGAATCCAGTCCAAGCTGCTGCGTGTGAGATCCTTTCCTAAAGAAGGGAACCTCTTTAGCTGGGGAATAACACCTCCTTTGAATGCATGGTTAAGTCATTGTTCAGTGGTACCCAGGGCCTATGGCAAGAGAGCATACTGAAGGATAGTTTTGCCAGATGTGGGCACTCGGCCATGGCCAACCTCTTCTGTATTTCTTGCTTTTCTCAAGAAATTCCTTGAGCCATTTTTGCTTGCAGTTGCATCTACATGATTGGTTTGCTCTGTTGTATGTCATTAAATATCGTTGTATTCTGAAATAGAGGCAAGAAAGAAAAAAAAATCACACAAAGAGCAAAGGTCCCATCATTATTGCAAGAGATGTTGCATAAATTAATCTTACATTAAACCTTACCTTGCTGATACTCTATAAGTAATGAATATTTAATATTTTAGTCATTGTTGCCATATTAATGATTTCCTAAACTTCTGAAGACCTGTGTCTTACTATGATTAAAATTCTGTCAAATATATACATTTCTCATGTGATAAACTAGTTTACTGCTTTGTCTTCCTCCTGCTATGTAATCCAACATCAGTGTTTCCTTGAGACTATGAAGGAAAAACCATTAGAAATTGCTTACAGCTCATCTTCAGAGTCCTAGATATCATTGCAAAGATGTTAAGTATGTAACTCTGTAGGCCTCATTCCACAACCTTCAAATTTTGGGCATCATCTACCAGGTGCAGAAACTTGCAAGCCTGGTCACAGCTTGTAGGTATGGAGTGACTGCCAGACTTACCTGGCCCATCTTAATATCTGAAACATTTTCTAGGCAACGTGCATCCTGTTTTCCCTGAAATAGCTCTCCGAAAGGTTTACAGTTCCCTCTACTTAGTCATGCATAATTTAAAAAAAAAGTAAAATAAAAGTAAATCTATTAAAAGTGCATGTTGTTTTAGGAAGTTATTTGAAATCAACCCTCTGAGACATTTCAGATACGGGAAACTAAACAGGAGAGACTCTAATTCTCAATAAAACACTTCCACCACTAGTGGTTCAGAACACACTGCAGAAGGAAATGTCAACTGATTGACATTTGTCAACAAATGTCAACAAAGTTATCAGGATTCATTAAAAACAAATAAGTGAGAAAAGAAATGTGATTAGATGTCACCTCTGATAAGATTCATCACGCAGTGGGATTTTACAGCAATTATAGGAAGGTAAGGTGAGTTATCTGAGAGAAGGTTAGTGCATTTGGTGAGGACTTGGTTTGAACTTAGGAACAGTTTTCTTTCTCTGTCTTGATTTCACTAAGTGTTTCACTTACAGTTCCCAGAAAGGTGTTTAAAAATAAGAAGCAAAACCACACAGACAAACATTGCATGGGTAGGTAGTTGGACTTCAGACCATCACATGCATTACATACCTTTTGGGGATGCACAAAAGTTTTACATTTATAAGCATATCCTGTTGTCACTGAAATAGCTGAAAATCCCAACAGCTGGCAGACTGCTGATTTGTGCCAGTTTTTATTTATCTAATTGCAAGTGTTTTTGAACAGATTTTAACCTCTGTTACGAGGATTTGTGCCAGTTTTAGTCATCTAAGTGCAAGTATTTTTCAACAGATTTTAACCTCTGTTACGAGGAGTTATAGGAGTGTATATACTGTCAGCTACATGTGTTTCCCACACTGCTGATGTTTGCACACTTTGCCAACCATGTTAAAATGCTTCCTTTTCAAGGTTTTGCCATTTTTAGACTCTTAAAATTTAATTATGTTCTACTTAACTGTTAGGCAATGATTGGCAAATGAAAGCTATGGCCCAAAGCATTGTAATTAAACCAGATACCCCATGCTATTTAGATGTTGCAATATCAGTTGCATATTTTGATGTGTATTGTATCTCACCCCTATAGAATGATAGCTGTTAAGACAGAGGCTTAGCAGGTTTCCCATGAAACCCTTCAGGGTTGCTCTTTCGTACAGGAAAACAAATGAAACCCAAGCCAATGGAGAGAATACAGTATCATGTTTTCTCTACTTTCTCTGAATTTTTTGCCCTAGGACACGTGAGTTTGAGAACTACTGTTATAGAACTGTTGCAGAAATACTGATGGAATTTTAATTTTGAAGTTAAGGCCTTGATTTCATGCCATTAGATGTGAATCGACTTATAAGTAGTAAAGAATTATTCAGTAATGCATCAGTTTTACTGAATTTATTCAGTTTACATCCTTTTTTCTCCTCATTTATATTACAATCTTTACGTTAAAAGATATTTAAGATGTTTATTTATTGCATCAATATCCATCAATAGGCGGATTGAGAATATTTGCAAAACTTTCCAAAATCCTACAGTAATCCCAGGTGTGGGCAGTGCAAATCTGGACAAACCTAGAGCCAATTTTGGATTAAAGACAAATCCAGAAGACATGAAAGAAACATCAGTAACACTCATAAATATTTTACATTCCATTTATTTTTTATAAATTTTTAAACTGTTGCTTTTTTAAGTTATAAATCTTGCTGCTTTCTTGCTGACACCTTCCTCTTCTCAGCCCCACCTCATGCCCGTATTCTGAGTCACTGGTAGGCATGTGTGCATCCATTAGGGATACTCCTGTTGTGTCATACACTCTGTGCTCTCACACTGAGTTTCTGTTTGCTGCAGACTGTAAAAATAACCACCAAGATTGTTAGTTACCATTTTGTTACCATTATTGCACTACTTCAAGATAAATGGAGACACTGTGCACTTCCTAAGGTCAGGAAAAGTTCTTCAACTTCCCAATTTTTACATAATTCTTGAAAACTGAGTAAATTGGAAATTATCCATGGTCTTAAAAACTTTGTTGGTTCAAGATGGCACCAGTATTATACTTAATTTTAAACATTTATACCAAAGTGCCATTGAATGTAGAATAAAGTCAGTCCTTTTTAAAGTGACCATAACAGGCATCATGCAAATACTCTTTTTTAATTCTCCTGCTGTTTGTTTCCATAAGTATTGTGTATACTGACATTGAAAATCAGGCCAGTAGTTGCTAATTTTGACGTGTGTTTTTCAGCAGGGATGTACCTTCCTCCTCTCAGGTCCTGACCTTTTGGGGAAAATGGGAGAATGGATGGACTGGTGCTAGTAGTGTGACTTGTGCTCATGCTCTCTTGGGGTAAATCATCTGCAACTCATGTGTTATGGACAAACCTCTCCCCTCTGTATGGTCTAAAACTAGATAGTGGACGTGCTTCCCCTTTTCTCAATAGCTGCCCTGTGCCCTGGGCCGTAGCCTGTCCAGATGTGCTGCAGCTCCCAGGTAGTGATTTGAATCATCTGAATTTTGGTGAAAATTATATTTGCTGTTTGAGATTTGCCCAAGAATAAGTTTAAAAAAGAAAAAAAAAAAAGAAAAAAGAAGAGCTTAGCACATATACAATTGTTTTATTTCTAGCATATTTCATGGTCCCTGCAGATATTGCAATATTTATGAAAAGCAGAGCAAGATTGGTGTGACAGTAACTCAGGCTGGGAACTTGAAAGCATGACTTCATGTAACAAGAGCAGGCAAATGCTACGTTTGCTACCTAGTTCTGAAAGTGCTCATGTTGCTAAAGAACTGGCAACAGTTTTTGTCATGCTGGAGAATCCAAGATCTATTGCCAAAATGGTGTCAGAAAAGTGGCCAGTGAATAACAGGTCATTATTACATTTTTGCTATGTCTCACGATGATGCTTTTCTTGAGAAAAGCATCATAATCTTAAATTGCACTTAAAGAAGCTCTTTGTTTTGAAATTGTGGGATGAAGCAATTCTGGGTTTGATTTCATTAGTGTGTGCTGCAGTTATTGCACAACTCTGGTCTACTTGCAAGTAAGTTAAGTGTCTGCTGTCACTTTGGTTCTACAGGTTCGTTGTGGGTTTGGTGATATCATCTGGTTTGCCATCACATTTATAGACAGTGATAACCAGGCATCAACGCCCATGAAGAAACCCACAGAGTCATCAGGGAATGTTCATTCATTTTTTCCAAAATTATGCATGTGTGCTGATGTGGATGATGCCTGAAAATGGCTGCCTGTACGTGAAAGTCCGATGAAAGAATTTGTGTGTTCAGTAAAATTTTCTGTAAAAGGATAAATCAAAATTCTCCTGACTGATAATGTAGGTGAGAGTTCGGTCAAACTCAGTGTTGTTTCTACTGGTTAAAATCAGATAGTTTAATATTTAATGCAAAAGGCTTGGGACTGATTAAAAAAAAATCTGAAAGATTCAACACTTTTTAAAATATGCTTTTCCTTGAGACTACTAAAATGCAAAAAATTAGAACATTAATTCTCAGTGGATTAACAGAAATGCCTTTTATTTTTTCTGTAGCCTGTCAGGAAAGAAATACTCATATGGACACAAGATTTTGATAAAATCTCAGTTACATTTATCTGATTTTCAAACCTGCTGTTTAGTGACAAGACCATTCAGATTTTTCCAAACCCTGGGAGTCTTACATATTTCGAAGATACCTCACAGAAAGCTTTCAAGACATAAACAAAATAGTTTTAAGAGGGCCTTATTCTCTGCTTCTAAAGCAGAATTTCTGAACTATGTAGTGATGTAGACGGCAGCTACCTTGAAATGTTAGTTTAGCTTTATTTCCATTTTACTCTACAATAAGGTTTGTGGGAGACACTGCTAAGATTAATATAATTAATTTTAAAAATGAAAGAAAAATTGTGTTTTCTGTACACAGTTGTGTTTCCTGGACTTGTGATGTTGGAAAAATACCAATAACTAGAAAAACCCCTAGTAAAACAACATGAAAATTCCTTGGTTTGGTTCTGATTTTTCGTAGACTCTAACAAGTCAGTTCAGTTCAGACAGATCAATAATTATTTATCTGTACTAGTATTTCTGAATTAGTTCAAGATGAAAAATGCAAATTTTTAAAATGTAAATTTAAATTATTAGTGAACTTCCTCTGAAAATTCTCTGTTAATTATTCTGATCCAAAAATCAGGTATTTTCTTCTTGGTTCAGTTCTGCATTAGGGTAAACAATGAATTTGGTTCATGCAACAGCTGTGGATCAGTTGCCATTTTATGTGGAAATAATCTGTACTGATTTGGTATTAGACTAAAGCAGTTTGGAGAGAGCTTGTGTTTGTGTCTAGCTCTACATAACTTTGTGCCATTGAGGAGGTCAAGGAAACGTGGATTAAAAAGAAATAAAAGGGAATGATATAAAATCTGAATTTTGAATCTGTGTTTTTATAACCTTAGCATATAAAATGGGTAAAGAGAGCACTTTATCATGAATCAAATAGTGTTTACTGAATTCCATTGAAACTCCTAAGAATAACTTAAATTTTTTACTTTATTTTCATAAGCCAGTATGTCTATAGCCCTGACTACTTTTAAATTCCTCAGCAAATATTTTTGTCACGTTTAAGTTTATTATTTCTGTATAATTACCCAGAAATTGATTGTTTTTTCTTTTCCAGGAACTTATTTTGGGTTCTCTTTTAAACTGGTA
>VZTN01012464.1:13169-57966 GCA_013400515.1 Erpornis zantholeuca
TCTTTTGAACTGGTAGGGAGATTAGGGGACACTAGGGGTTTCTTTAGCAGCCTCTTCTAGGCTGTGCAGAAAAATTACTAAGAAGCAATCTTTTTTCTGACATGCTAAATTGTAACTATTTTAAAAGAAACCACTGGGTTGAGTGTTTAAAGATTTAATATAATTTTATCCATATGTCCTTTCAAAGTGTGGATTAGTATTAATCGATATGTTAGATTTCAGCTGCATTAGGTATCTGCACAGTTGTGACACTCAGCAGCTCAAGAGATGGTGTTGCAGAGCTTATTCCATTCCCTTTTCCAGAATGGTGCCATGACCACTGCTAGTGCTGTGCACCGGCGTAGGAAGAACAAAAACCAGAGTGGGGCAGAACCAGAGGCTGCAAAAGGACATGGTGTCCCCTTTTTGATGGAAAGTCCTTTCTGAAACCCCACCTGAACACCAGTCCTGCATGTTAATTCACATCTCTGTCCTTCAGGCTCAGTTCTGCTTGTGGGCTTTAACATATGTGTCTCTGAGGAGGAAAGTCCCTGCTTCCTCAGGGGACTTGGAGAAAACTTCATGAGAATATCACTTACCCTTGGCTCATTGTTTCTTTATGTTCCTTCCACAGGAGACCAGGTTAAATCTGTTCTTGTTGACTTGCCAGTCACATGACATCAGACAAATTTGCAGCTGCTTAAATTTGAATTGAAATAGCTCTGGAAAAGATGGGGGCTCCCTCTCAGATGAAATAATATGTATGTCCAAGAAAATCATAAATAAGCTGTTGGGGGTTTTTTAGTAGATCTATCTCATATCATAATAATTACCAAAGTGTTTACTCACAGGTGCAAAATACTTAGAGAGTCTCCTTAATCTCCAATTATTGTTGCCCTCTCATCTTGACCTCTCTTGAAATGTTTTATAAACAATTTAAAGAATAAATGAAGTATTAGAAACAGTTATTATAGAGCAGGCAAAGTTATTTGCTTTCCTTGAGTGAAGGGATATAATTTATAAAGGACTGATTACACTCATCTGTTTTCTGGGTAGCCTGTAAGTTTACTTTACCATGGCAAGGCAGAATAACAGAGAAATTGTGTCATGGGAGCCAAGTAAGATATTGTAGCAGTAGGAAATCCAATTGCCTTGTTTTACAGCCATTTGTCTTGTCCCCTGTTTCTGTCAAATGATCATTTGAATCAAAAGCATTTAAAGAGATTTTCTTCCTCTGCAATAATGAGAACAACAGAGACTTTTATGCTGCAGGACATTCCTACTAGGTCTTTCCTCCTCTAACATGGCTACCTGCCAGTCCTTGTTATTATTGAAAGTTGCTTCATTTAGTACATTTTATAAAGTGCCTCTGCCCAGCTTCGTGGCTGTCACTGAGGTTATGAGTCAAGGAGGGTGGGAGCAGGAGCTCTGATTCAGCAGGGCTTAGCAGCAGAGAAGTTAAAACTGAGAATGTTAGTGGGTAGCTTATTACTTCAAACCTCCTCTTTTCCAAGACATGTGTTTGACTAAAAAGAGAAATACAGTGGAAAGCATGGTTAATCTTTTTGCCTTACTCATTTTACCACATTGCTCCTGTCTTGCTTACTAACCAGAGGCTGGTGTCAAGGTTATTTGACTCCAGCTCGCAGAAAGAAGGACCCATCAGTCTTGGAGGGAATAGCCTAAGGGTTTCAGAAGCTCCCTCTGTAAGTCTGCAAGACATTCCCACCTCTGCTGTGCACTTCTGTCAAGCAGGGATCAAATGAGATGTGAGGGTCCTGGAATCATCAAAACAACAGAGCCTGTTGGCTCCAACACAGCTGGAACTGGAGAAAAGATGCCTGTTTCTCTTCTTTTACATGGCTTTTTTCTGTCTCTTTCCTGATCTCCCTGTGAGGCAGACAGAGTGGAGGCAGTAGAGCAGCAGGGAAGAAGAAAGGGTGACAGTGATTGTCTATTCCACATCGGAGGACAATTTTGTAGTGTCCCTTTGCAATTAGAAGAACATTTGTCAGCCCTGATGTCTGCCAACCATAGCTCTGCAGCCCCTGGAGAAGCTTATCTTATCATAGTGCCTTTTTTTTCCTAAACAGATAGAAGACACTGTCATTTCTAAGATCAGTATTTGTCTGAAGAAATAGGGCAGGATGTTGTTGTAGACACGTATATAGAACTACATCTTTATTTGTAGTATTTCTGGCAGAAGTAGGGAGGATGAGGGAGAGAGCTACATTAATAACAGGTGGTTGTTGTCAGTATGATAAGATTCAGAAAATCCTACAGTAATGTTCTTGCAGGTCCAACACCCCTAAAAATATACCTTAGCAGTTCTAAGACACTTCTGAAATATTCCTTAGCTTTTAGAGTCGTCATTTTGAAAGTCAGTAAGTCTGCATGTAAACAATTGACATTCAATCACTGGAAGGGTCGGGGGCCCTTATTCAAAACAGTGTGGTCAGAGGAAATCAGAGTTTGAGAGCTGATTCCTTGTCTGCTGCATCTGGAGCCTAGTGGGGGTGCTCTGGGGAACAAATGTAGATTTGGCTTTGGCTCAAGGGAGGTCCCCTGTCATGAGATGACATATGAAGGTTATGCATATAAGTACCAAACCCTCACACTCCCATACTGTGCAGCATTTCACAGCCAGGAGATAAACAGACTGTAGCTGTTTTAAAATAACAGCTATGTTTTTTTCTCTGTTTATCTCTGTCTGGTTTGTTATTAGGTCCCTTTTTTTACTCCTGCCTTGAGTCATATCCCAGGTTGGTGTGTCTTGCAGTCAGGTGTGAAACTTTCTGCCAGATATCACTTGTACCTGAAGTGCTGGGCACTGTAAACTTTCTTTTAAAGCTCTCATGAGTAATTGCCAAAAGGTCATAGCTACAGTGTCCCAAACAAATGCACATTATGAATGGTCCTCTTTTTTAGCCTACTTTTCCTTTAAACATGCCTGTTGGGTTTTGAGTACCTGCAGTTAAATGGTGTTGCTTTTGGCAGGGCTTGGTGAGCAAATGAGGCATAATCTCTCTGATCTCAGTAGTCTGGTCAGTCAGCCATGACATTCTCAGTGTCTTTTCTTTCTACACCCTGTCTGAACAGAGCCATAGCCCAGGCAGCTCTCAGTGGGGTTGCCAAAGATTACCATGTGCAGTGAAGCAGCAGATGGCAGGACAGTGGAAAATATGCAGTCCCAATCCCTGGGTTCACGTGGGGTTCAGGGTTAAATTTCAGTGATTTCCCTCTCTGCTCCTCAAGCCTGTCAATAAACTGCCCTTATGAGAGACGAACTCTTTAGTGTGCTTTGGGAAACTATTCAAAGTTCAGTTTTGTTCACTTTTTTGCAAGCCTGAAGCAGAATATTTAAGCATTCTGTGGCTGCATCTGTAAGCGTCTTCCTTACCTTGGTGTGGGCATAAAAAATGAGGTACATATGAATACATCCTGAAAGCTATGAAAGGAAGGTAAAGGGAGCTTTGCAAATTTGATTAGCTCATAAATTGTCTAATGACTGAATGAAGGGTGCTACCACAAACTTAAACTTGTGCCTATGTGTTTTGATAAAGCCCTTGTTTGCACTTCTGTTTTTTCTCCCCACAGGTTCCCGTTTCCTTATTCCTTGCATGGGATGGAGAGTTCTCACTGGAATGGCTAGGTGTTCAGTCTTGGGGTGGCGGGCGTGGAATGGTGGGCAGAGAAAAAGAAAAACATTATTTTACACAGATTTATTTACTCTATTGAGTGATTTCATCCTTTTTTGACTATTCCATGGTGCTTCTGTCTCATTGTTTTGCAAATATCAAGATGCTTAGCTTTCTTAAATTCTTGTGAAATTTTGGAATTTTCTCTCCTTTTGAGGGAGGGGGGAGAAATTAAGGCACGAAAAACCTACATGGTTTGATTGGTAAGTTCATGTTCAGAATGAAACTCTCATCTGTTTCCACCTTAGGGCTTGGTAACAAGCACAAAGAGGAATATGCATCAGTGACTAAATGAGATCCTGAATTTGAGTGACTTTCTGAGCACACTTTCAGAATTTGCACAAGAACCAGGCTTTTGTTCATTTTCCTGTAACAGCGTTAATCAGACAGAACTGTGAATCTGTCCTTTCTTTCTCTGAAGTTCTTTCCCTTTGGTTAGCTTCAGGCTCCATAGGACCCTTGCCATTTCTTGCAAGACAGCAATTTTTGCTCTCAGACCAAGTCTGTTCTCTGGCAATCCTATTAGGAGAAAGATTGCAGCATGTAATCTAGAAGTGTTCTGTAAAACTGTATCATTGTGTATCAGAACTGTATCAGCTGTATCAGAAACAGCTCTGAAACACGTAATCCTAACTTTTGTTGCTAGAGTTTACAGCTTTGTCCTGAGTATGTGCAGAGCGTGTGTATGTGTGTGTGTTTTTCTGAGTACATGCACAGCTACCTATGGGGTTATTAAAATGATGTGAAAGGTCCCACTAAAAATACAAAGCCAGGAAATTCAGAATTGGGCTAGCTTTCTGTCCTGGTTTCACCCCATTGTGTTCAAGTATTGTAGACATCTCAGAACAGCAGGTGATCTGACTGCCTCTTCTGTTCCTAGAGGAAGTATAAACTAACTTAAATGGGAAATATCACAAAAACAGGATAACAATGAATTTCAGGAGTCTGCAAAGGAAGAAGTGTTCTTAAAAATACTGTTATTAAAACAGTAGTGAGCATGACAGGCTGAATGGTGGTAAATGGACACATTATATAGACACTCTGGTTTTTTGCCATTGAATCACTTTCCAAAAGTATTTTCTTGTGCAAAACTTTTGTGGTGATTGAACTTGTTAATGGTGGTATGTTTCAGTTTGGCCTCTTCTTTGTAAATTTAAGTAATCTGACTTCAGTGAAACTGCACCAATTTATCTTGCCAGAAAGCTGATTTCTCTATGTTTATAGCTGCATATTATTTTTTATTATTAATTACACTATAGAAACTCTATTCCCACAGAGAAAGAATTTAGGAGTGGGATTCAGTTTCAGTGGCAACATTAGTAAAAATGAATATTCATTGAAATGTGTGCACATTTCAAAAAGCTGTTAGAATTTTACTCACCGGTTGTGTTCAAAATATTTTCTCATTATATAAGGGTCCATTTCTTTTTTCAGTGCCTTATTCATTTTAGAGTGAAAATTAGCAACATGCCCAGGCTTTGTCCCAGAGGGGAGTTCGCTCTCAGCAGTGGTTTTTATGCAACCTCCTGACATACCCTTTCTGCCTGTGGGAGAGCTGCCTCTCTGTCTGGTGGCATTTCCAGTTCAGAGCTTGGGTGTGGAAGCTGTAGCACCCTTGCTTAACTTCAGGGTCCTCTGAGAGTCATCACATCCTGTGCTGCAGTAAGGACATAGCTTTTATGGGAAGTTTAAGCAACCAGCAGTAACTACAGCTAGGTGAAACGATGTTTTTATTGGCTTTCTGAGTAGAGGAGGTCAGCACAGCTAGGCCAAACATGCCCAAGTCCTTTGGACCAGAAGGGACATGCTGTCTTTGCTGGCTTGTGGTCTTCCTGGTGTACTGTCATCTTGTCTCTGCCTTTTCACCCCATTATCTTCTTAAACTATTAGGGCTTGGGGTCTTACTTTAGGGTTGGGTTCCCTCTGCTCCTGCTCCACACAATCAATTGAAGCTTTTTTTACTGGGGTCTGTTGTTAAAATGCTACATTTCAGGGTTGTTTCTTTGGTTTTATCCAAAATAATGACTTCCAGGATTGTCCTGTTCTGTCTTCAGCAGAACCACTTGTCCCTGTGCAGAAGCAGAGCTTGGGAAATGGGGACAGCAGGGACAGGGAGAGGAGGCTGAGAGCACCATAAGCCAATCTTATGCCCTGGATTGCACACCAGCTTGACTGCATGCCGCAGCACACACTATGGAGATTGTTTTTTGGCTCTTACTCTGACCCATGCGTTTACTTGATTGGTCTCTTGTGAGTCCGAAAGGGTGTCTGTAGCTGGAAGATTTCATCCTTGTACTTGGAACTGTAGACCTTTGCAAGTGATGATCTGTAAATTGACCTGTTGGGATCATCAGTGGTGTTGAAGATGTATTTCTCACCCCATCCTAGCTGAGGATTCAACTATTCATAAGGCGAAAGATGGAAGGAAATGTAGCACCTTGCATTTTTTGCACCTCGTACTAGAAAAAAAATGTGCCTCCTGTATTTGCAGAAGCTGAGATTTCTTTTTTTTTGCTTCCCTCCAGTTCTCACTGGCCCTCACCTTGTTACTTCTCGATGCACTCTTCAGCTGTTTCCAGCTCCCTGAAAAAATGATTCTGCCATGTTTCAGGACGCCCTCTTGGTGATTCCAGGACTCCTGTAGCAAACAGTGGTTTAGTAAAATCGAAACACATTTGCCAAATAATGTATTGAGGGCCTAAAGGGTGCCTCGAGGACTACCACTGTCTCAAAGCTAACCAGAAGAAAGTCCTAGGAGAAAAAGCAGTTGAGCAACAAAGCTCCAAAGGGAGGCACATGGATTAGAACATCTTGAGTTATACTGTATAAGTGTCAAACCCGTCTAGCACTGCTTTATTAGTTTGTGTGGGAGGCAAAGTTTCAAATAAGCTACTTGGCTGCAGCCAGGCCATTTCTCTTGCTCCAAGAAAATACATCAGCACTGACTCAGCAAATTTGCAGCGGTAACTGGTTTCAAGGCTAGCTCTTGTTACAGTCTTTAACCTACAGTAGAAGTAAAGGAAAATTCTTTTCCCCCCTGACTTGAAGTGAAATGATACATTTTATACTCAAGAAATTTGCACATTAAAAGTTAGCACAACTATGGGTGCACAGAAAGTCAAGGAAGAGCTGTGCAAAGCTTTGTTTACATCGTGACCCACCGCAAACTGATGTCCCAGCCACCTGGAGAGGTTGAGAGACCAACCAGATTTAGTCCCTCAGAGGTCAGAAGGTCCAAGAAACTGTATTAGTCAGTCATGTGTCACCAGGTAAGATTAAAAGCCTTGCCTGCTTCATCTCAAGAGAGTGCGAGGGTAAAGGCTGAATATCTCAGCTTGAACCATCAAACAGCAACTTTTTGATGTGCTACTGGTTGCTGAGAGGATGGAGGAGGGGAAAGACAGCGAGAAAAGGAAAGGGGTGTTAAATTTAAGAGCACAGATGTCTGAACTTTGACAGCCATTTAACAAGGGAAGTTAAAATCAGAGGGGTTTTTGTGCAAGTTGCCTAAGACTGCAGGATAATTCCATTTTGTACAAGTGCTGGATTTTCCTTTTGGTTGCATACAGTTCTAGCTATTATAGCCCCAATTCAGCAAAGCATGTACTTAACTCCAATTGTTTACACAGGCTTTAACAATATAAAGAGTCTGTACTGACAGGCAAGCACAGCTCATACATGCAAGGGCTTGCCTAATTCTGTGACAGCTGAAATGAGAAGTTTCACTCAATAACCTTAGTTGTACAATTTAAAAAACGCAGCTTAGATGAATGTTAGCAAATCAGAGTGGCTAAAGACATTTACCTTTGTTTTACAATGTAGTGTATATGAGCTGCGATTAAAAAAAGCAAAGTGAATAGTTTGGAGCAAAAGGTTAAGTTTTCTGTAAGCGAAACGCTGCTCTGTTTATGTAAGCGCCATTAACAACATAAACTTGGGAACAGGAATAACACTTTTACATATTGTTTTCAGTATTAATGTTTGGGTTTTCCTTTATAAGAATCTTTGATGCCTCACCTTTTCCTGTTCAGTGTACAGTTCCTGAGGGGAAAATATTTTAATTTAAGAAAAATTATGTGGAGGAAATATACTAAAATAGCACATTTGGCCAACAGTTATTGCTGATATATCACTCTGTCCTTTTAACAACCCCATATGATAGAGCTGAGAAGCGTAATTAGTCCCAAACAGTGATATTTCTAATGAGAAGTCCAACAGCTGTGCATTACACCATACACATGCAGGTTGTCTGCTAATTAAACATCATTTTTTCACAGTCACTTTAGAGAACTGCTGCTGTGTAGTGATAGAAATGATACTGTCACTGTTTTTTTGGGGGGATGGAAACCTGTATCTGTTTGTACACAGAACAGTCATGAAGAGTCTAAAGCCCTGATGACAGATGCCTGGAGGAGGGTTAGCACCCCTGAATCACTGGGGAGCGTGGCTGGTGCCGTGACCACCTCTGATTCTCATCCTCTGGTGGTGGTGGGTAGGTCTCTTCCCCTGCTTCTGTGTGCCTTCTTTACAGGACTTACTAATTGTCCCCTGAGGTAGGCTTTGCGCTATCTTTTCACCCACTGGGAAAAAGAAATTTTTCCTACTGTCTGTGCTCCCTCCACATTTCTGTACCTTGTTGTTCCTCACAAGGCTGTCTCTCAATCTCATTTTCCACTCAGATTATAAAAGTTACCAGTTTTTATTCTCCCCATTCATAGTTCAATGACCTCCTGTTGCCCTCAGCTGTCCAAGTGTTCGGTGTGCAAGTGGATGGCAGGGGCAGAATTGCTCTGGGGTTGAAGTGCATCAGCCCCCTCCACTGTGCTACCCTCCCCTGCTGATTCCCACCTTTCCATGCCTTTACCTTTCTGCCTTAATCTCCTCATTTTTGAAATATAAAAGTAGTAGTGCATTTTCAATCACCTAAAGAATGGCCACCCAAGGAATCAGTACCCCATTTCAGTTGCAAACTGAAGTGCTAATGGAAAATGAGGCCAAGCAGAATTAGTGCATTTTGGCATTGGAAAGGTTATAATGTGTATCAATATATTATAAAACAAAACAATTCAGTTGATACGCTGATTGATGTCTTTGTTAGCAGTATTTAAAGGAATTGCTACCACATCATTTTATTTAAATCACACATTTCAAATTAATTCCAAATGAGGGTCGCTTGATAAGGAGGGGCAATTTTATCCCCATGTTACTGGATGACTGCTTTCAGTCTGGGATCTGTGATTTTTTTTGTTACATAGTTGTTTCCCAGGGGGTTGATGAAGAATAACTTTTTAAAAATATTATCAGTAGCTTTATCTTTCCTGTTTAGAGAAAGATGCATGTCCATTGGAAAACAGTTTGGGCTGTGTAAACTGAAAATATTTTAAAAACATTGCAAATATATCAAAAATCTGAGAAAACCACCACCATAAGGTACTTCTAAAATTTTAAAGGACAGAGAGAAATATTGAACATATTATGATGAAACCAAGCTATGCTATACAGGATTAAAATGTAAGGATTAAAGCACTATATCTCATGTTTCAGGAAATAAAATGATTTACTGCCCCAGTCAGGAAGATGTTCCCCATGCATGACTTTACAAGGAGTTGCTTATGAATCATATCACCCTTATTTCATATATATTTCGTGTTGCAAAAATGTGATTGTGGACTTTATGGCAAGCTCATCCAAAGGTAGCTGTACCTGCTGAGTAAAACTTGTAGGATGGTATGACGAGTAGAAGGAAAAAAAAAAAACTTTTAACAATGATTTTTCCTTTTTTTCCAAAAGTAATGTTTCTACTTTGTACAATTGTTGTTGTGAGAAGAACAATTTGTTATTTTAAGTTGAGAATGGATTCACAATTTAAATGCATGAATGTTTAACATATATTAAGTAGCTGCTCTACTAGTTTTACCAAAATGCAGTACTGTATCAGTTGTTTTGATCAAGACACAGTTTAAAATTCCATTTAAGCCCAAAATATGGAAGGTTAATTTAAAGATCTATAACTTGATTTCTCATTTGGTTTACAGTGACATAAATCCATTTGCTTTAGAATAATTGTTACTGATTTTCATCAGTGTAAGGAGATTCAGGGCTTCTTTTCTTAGAGAAACTGGGTGTTGCTTTGTTTTTTCATTTCAGCTTGTTACAAAAAATGGAAAAGGTTGTCACAGAATGGAAATGATGAGCAGTGTGGATTTTCAGGCAATCAAAACATTTTAATGATCTCATTAAGTGTATCATTTACAACACATGTATGTTAAAAGAAATATGTTCCTCTGGGTTAGTAGAAGTGCTGGGTACACAATGTGTTTGAACACGTTAGGCTTCCACTAGAATCTATGCCAGAACCACAGAAACTTGGAGGAAAAAAAACCCCAAAACTCCAACCTTTTTCATGTATCAGCATCTTCAGACAGAAACCCTTTTATCATATTTTATGCAATATGAAGGTAAAAGGTGTTATGAGAACTTGTTCTAGGACTGCATCTCAGTTGATAGATAAGTACTGCTATTGAATTCTATAAGACTGATTGTCATTCTGTGATATTACTAGGGGTAATAATGGATTTTCTTAGGCATGCAACAACTAGTGTTTTACAGAGAGAGCAGTCTTCCTAAGACTACAGTTTTATCATTAGTTGAGTTTTGTATGTAGTCTTGAGAGCTTGGAAAATGATGGCTCTTGAAAAGAAACAGATGCTACAATAGTGGCTCTTAAAGCTGCTTCTTTCATTTGGCTGTCTTTTCTAAAGCACAGATTCCAGGGAAAAACACCTTGAAACAGGCAGGTCCCTGATGATACACGAAGGGTGAAACCCCAGTGCTGATAAAAGGAATGGGGTACTGATGCAGAGACTAAGATTGATTTTTTTCCTGTCTTGGGGCAATCCAGCCTTGGAACTGTAGGTGCATTTAGACCATGCCTCCTAAAGCAATAGTTTTAAATATGTGTTAATGAGAGATGTTTCCAGCTTTCAAAACTGTGTCTTTGCCAGATGCAGGCAGCATCCTTCTCGAAGGGATGAGTTCTTTCCACCCTGAGCCAGGCAGCACGGTGGGCGACAGGCCTGGGCTGGAGAGCCAAAGCTTATTGCATTATACCTCTGCTATTTCTTTTTATTGCAGTATTGTTCCTGCAGTGGTTTGCTGACAAGTTATGTGTTTTACAGATCAGGTCTGCTTGATGAGGAATCCTTGCTTTAAATCCTGTCTAGGATGAATTGGGTTTGTAAATCAGACCTTATGGTTCCTATAGGGATGCTAACAATCTCAAAGGGAGGGCTTGGGTTTTGAAAACAAATCTAAGCTAATGCCCAGGGTTCATGAAAGAGCTGTTGATGTCATGAAAACTATTGTTAAAGGCCCCTTTTAAAATGTAAGAACTTGTCAGACCCTGCTTAACTTGGGCTGTTTGGAGCCACTGAAATGACACACCAAAGCATCCTTTGCTATGTCTGGCCCCATCTCTTCTGCCTGGCCACATCTCAAACGCTGCATTGCAGCAATTCCAGTGCTGCCAGTAGCATTGCAAACCAGAGCATGGTGTGGCCCACCATGGTTAAGATGTATTCACTGCACAGATAACTATGCAAGGCACTTACTCCTGTATGTTTGGCCCTACAAACGGCAAGAATGACTCTTCTCTGGATTACTGCAGGATAGTGAGCTCCCAGCCATATGCCACCCACACACATTTTGAAAAAGTGTTCAAATAAGTCAAAATACATCAGCCATAAAACACAGTTTTGAACACTCCACATTTATTCGTACTAGGTGTGAGCAGTGGGTGGTGTTTTACAAAACCTCTCTGAACTGGGGAAGCAGTGCAGGGCCAGGAGACAAATGTGGGACTCTGACATCTCTCTTTCCCACCAGTCTAAGGTAGTTTCTTTCATTACCACTGACACATTTCCAGGTGAATTAGTAAGGTTAGTAACATAACAAATTAGGCCTTATCCACCTGTGATAACTGGTGGCATTTTAGCTGCTGCCTCATCTTGATCTGATGAAAATCAACATAAAGCATAAAGTGGTTAACACACAGCAGCTTTGATGACAATCTTCCTGGCACTGAGTGGCCATTTTGTGGAGAATAAAACTCTTGTATGTTCAACATTAGCAAGTCTTCGCTACCTCCTGAGGAAGAAGGAGGCTAACCATTTCTGTGCCCCAAAAGGTACTTTGTTTTTAGTTATAGAAAGGTATCTGTAGCACACTGCTTGGACATTTTAGATAGAACCAATCCTGAGAAAAAATACATAGCTTCTCCTAAATTTCAGACCAAAGCAAGATTCCATAGACAAATTACAAACCTCTAGGACAGGGCTTTTTATTGGAAATGCTGACATAGCCTTAACTATTTTGTATGACTACAGTGGGCACCAGCTTTAATTCTAGTTATGATGTGCATTTAATGGCATGGGATCAAATACAGAATGTAATGGGATATTTTAAGATACTGTGTTTGAAGAGTATCAGTGCTTAAACATTATTTATGAACCATATCATTTAAATCTTTCTGAAATGTGCCCTTTCAGTCCTTGGGTGCATGAAAAAATTTTCTAATCACATTTCTCAGAATGAAGAGTAGCATAGTTTTCTTCCACAGCTTTAATGCTGAGGCATTTCCAAGAAGAGGGTTGGTATTATTTAGTGGAACCTTTACTGGAATATTTCTGGAAAATAAAGGTTTTCATTTTTCAGTGTGGTGCTCTCTAGTTCTTTATTTCCGCCTTTTGAGGAATATTCTGATTTTGCTTGGAGAATATCTTTGAAAATTGTTTTTCCCCAGTTGGCAGTGACTCTGGGAGAAGACAGCAGCTACCAGTATTTGTTGTACTCTGCTAGACAAATCAGCTCTTTCGTGTGCAGTATCTTTCACATGTTTAAAGTTAAATTGATAGCATAATAGTTTTTTCTCTCACACAACCTAATATGCTGCTTTTTTTCTTTCTTTTTTTTTTTTTTTTTTTTATGCTGAGGAAGCATTTGCTCCAAAAGGGAAGTTGACATTCATTAGTTGTGCAGGTTGACAGTAAAACTTGCTTTAATGCAGATGGTGATGAGAACTCTCATTGCTTTTGCTGCAAATGGGAATGTAGCGTTGAAAGCAGGCAGTTTTGCTTATTACTCAGTTGCAGCCTGGAACTTTAAACCATATACTTTATCCCAGAAAGAAACCTGTTCCCTCAACTCTTATTTGCTGAATAAAAATGCTAACTGAAATAATTTCAGTACAGAAGGTTAGGAAGTTTCGGAGCTAATCCCAGTAAGTTTTTGCAATAGGTTGAATCTGTTTTTAATTAATTAGCAATAATTTGTGTGAAGGTCTCAAAACACTTTGATAAGTTAAAAATAGAAACAATTTTTGGAGAGGTGCCAGTCTGACTAAGCCAAAGAGACTCTGTCACTGGTTTCTCTTAAGCCAGACCTCCAGTCCTGCTGCAAGGCTGTCCAGCCAGGAATAGGAGAACCACAGTACTTTTCTTTCAGAAGTTACAATAGCAGAGTCACAGGGCTGGTACTGTCCAATTTTTGAGAAATTTTCTTTGAAAAAGATGCTGGACCATATTTTTTTTCTGAAAGTTTGCAAATCACACTATTTAGGAAGCTTCCTTTATATATGAATATGTTTTCAAGGGATATGGAAATTATATAATTTTCATCCTTTAAAGACCAGGCACAAGTTCATGGTATATCCTAAATGGCTAATAACTGGAATTGCAATTAGTTCACCAGTTGATGAAAATTTAAAATTCTATCTTAATCCTGTGGTAAAGTCTGGATTATTTAAGTTCTTTATTCCACATGGATCTTAGAACTGTGCTTTTTTTTTTTTTTTTACTTTTACTAGAGTCAAATGACACAGAAAAGTACTGTAGTGCTCTTGACTTTACAGGAAAAATTAGTAGTCTGAAAGGACACTTCATGTTATTTAATAATGTTGCAGCAACCTACTATTTGACAGGAAACAGAACAAATAGAGATGCATATCTAAAGAGCAGAATTCCATAGTGAAAAAAAATGTATTTATGCATTGAATGCATAAGCAACACTATTTAAGATTTTTGAAAATTGCTAAGAGCATTTTACAACTGCAGACATTTTCCCTAACTTTCCTGTTTTTCGTTTGGAGGAGGTATCATCTGTCACCACTTAATCATATCTTTTTTTAGCTATTAAAAAGGCATGTAATTTTAATTTTTGTGGCTCATTACTGTGCAAATGCCACTGGGCTTGTTTAGCCTAAACTCCTGGTCTAAATTCAAATCCCTCTGCTTTTGAGGAGACTGTGACCACCTTTTAGAAACACAGACATCATAATCCAAATATCAAGATCTGAAAATAAGTAACAAAAATATTGTTTAAAGCAGCTCCACTGGGAGCAGAAATGAGTACACAAATTTTCCAAAGTAATACAGTGAACAACATACTGAAATATGATAAAATAAAGTACAGTCTTCAACTGAGAATGTTGAAATCACAATTTCATGATCTAACTGAACCTGAGGGGACAAAAAATCCCAAATAACTGGAAAAGTAGAATGCATTTAGCCATTACAGTTTTTTGCGGAATATGTAGTATTTTCATAGTCTCGATTTTCTTTTTATTAATAAACAAATTTATTTAGATATATGCATTCCTTGGAAAAAAAGAATTAAAAAACAAAAAAAGAAATGGCGACAGAAAACTTGAGGGAGGTCTAAGATGTCTGTCTTCTTTATGTAACCTTTTGCATTTTGTGTTTAAGAACTGACATTCCAAATGATTTTCTTTGGCTTTATGCCTGGAGTGAATTCTGAGGCAGCAAATTAGGAATGCTTAAGAAGTCCCACAAAGAAAGATGTTTGCTGTGAAAGTGCAGCTAATGTGACACTTGCACTGGAAGCCTCTTAGCTTGCTCAAATGATAAAAAGATGGCATGGGCCTAGGTGGTGTAAGGGTGAAGACTGAAAATGCCACGTGCTGGGCTACCCAAGGTGTCTCCTGTGGCCGCTGTGACTGTGCTGACGCCACCTTTTATTTCTCTTCCAGGGGCTAACTTCGTCACGCGCAAGATTAGCCGATCGGTGGCAAAGATTCACCTTGGACAGCTGGATTCTTTCAGCCTGGGCAACCTGGATGCTAAGAGAGACTGGGGCCATGCCAGGGACTACGTTGAGGTGAGCTGTGGGATTCTTTCTGAATCATCTTCGTGGTGGGGATAATGCTTATTGCTGTAACTTCAGGTTATGGTCCACAGAGAGCCATCTCAAGATGGGGGGGTTTTTTTGTCTATTGAGGTCTGTTAACTTTGTCTTGCTTTTGACTTCAGATTAGGGAATTTAGTAGCACAGCAGTCTACCCCAGGCATGACCTGAACAGAAAAATAAATCTTTGGGTTTACATTCCTTGCCTGAATTCCTGGGGAAGAGGTCTGACTACAATGTGGATCTATTTTAGAGTATTTCTTCTATTTTTTTGACACATTTTATGACCAATATTAAGATTTCAGCAAGATGCAGTATGATCTGGAGTGAAAGATCCTGCTGGAGGTTGATGGCCTTTTTTTAATTAAGGCAAAAATTATGTATATATTAATGATCAAAGGCCTCTTAGGTTATACATTATAAAGCAGCATCACACACATAGTTGTGATAGTAGGTATTGGAACACATAAGCCTGCATTTAGTGTTTGAAATGTTTGTGTACTCAGGATTTTTTTCTAATTTTATTCTACCCATCTACTTAAGCAGACAAACAAACAATACCCCTGTATTGTATTACATGGAGACATGAATGACCATGTAGGAAATATTGTCTTTTCCCCAGGAGATTTTTGTCCCCATTTTGGTGCTTAAAGATTTCCTGTGGTCATTGGACTATTTCTGTCTTTTAATAATTCCTTGCTGGGAAACCGGATTTGACTTCACCATTCATTGATGTAGTTTAAAAGATGACAACTGTTTGTTTTGGTTTTCTATATTACAAAGTAAGAAGTATCTCAGTAGGCAAAAGTCTGATTTTTATCATAAATTGAGACTTTAAAGGTAGAGTAAAAACTGAGCTCTCAAATCTTCTTTATGATCAAAAAGAGCAAAAAAATAAAATCATAATACCTCACTATAAACTGATGTCCTGGATGACATTAAGGTAAACAGCCATATCACCTTGGTATCAAAAGGGTTACATTAGGTAAGTGAAGAAGGTGGGTTTTGGCAGCCAGCTATAAATGAAGTTGTCTTTGGTTCTGTGCTGCATTTGCATGAGGTGCTGAGGGCACCATGACCAAAATGGCTGTGCCTCCATGACTATGGTTTTATATTCGAGGCTACAGCATTGGACGAAGCAGTTAAACCAGTAAACCATCCCAGTCATCTTTTTAATGCATAAAGCTATGGTCATGAGTCATAAAACTGGTCATAAAACCAGTTACCAAGTCTCAACTGAAAGAAAGTGAAAGATAAGTCAAATAGAATGATCAGTTGCATGAACATAATGAATATGATTTGTTAATAGGCATTGGATATTTCATAAAGACTTCAGCTATCTCATTCCAACACAAATTGCACTAGGTCATAAATCATGGGATGAATTCTGAAGTCTTCTTCCCTAAGAGAAATCCAAAATAACCGTCTTGTGCCTTCTGGTTTAGAGCCTTGTCCTGTGTTCACAGAATCACAGGATGGGTCAGGCTGGAAGGTACCAGAGTAGCTCATCTGGTCCAACCTTCCTGCTCAGGCAGGAATGAGATCCTAGAGGTCATTGAACAGAATTGTGTCCAGATAGTTCTTGAGTATCTCTAGTGAGGGAGACTCCACAACCTCTCTGGGCAATCTGTTCCAGTGCGCGGTCACCCACACAGTAAAGAAGTTCCCCCTCGTGCTCAGGTGGAACTTCCCGTGTATTAGCTGATTCTCTTTGCCTCTTGTCCTATTGCTTGGCACCACCCAGAGCCTGGATCTATCCTCTTGACACTCCCATCAGATACAGATAGACGCTGATGGCATACATCCCCTCTCATTCATCTCTTCTCGAGGCTGAACAGGCCCAGCTCCCTTAGCCTATTGAGGCTATCATTCAAACCTTAAAAATCAAAAAGGAAATGAGAACAAGTCTATCCAGAAGGATGAGTAGCTTTCAAGGTCTTTGGCCTCCAGAAGGAATGTAGTTGTCTGAGATCTATGGCATGAACACATGTTTTTGTGCAAGTAGCATTCCAGGCCTTTCAGCTACACATTTTGGGCCTGTCCCAAAAGTCTTCTGGAAAGAATTCCTTGTTAAAATATAGTTCATCTTGAGTATTTCTCATCCCAGAGAGGTACCCCTTCAGATAATGGGAGAGTTATTATCAATTCTCTAATTCCCTGAGTATTGTGGAAATGTGGTTACAGGCAGCCTTCTAATGGCTAAAAAATAGGGTAACTTTAAACTGGAAATAAACAATTATTTGAGGCTTTAATGGACTGGAAAGTAGGGCTTAGAGATTTAACGTTGTTCAAATAAATACATAGTATGTTAGAAAGCATGCTCATATTTACAAGCATTTGGGGAGCTTCCTTAAGCATATGGCTGAACACATAGGGATATATCTTATCCTCTCCATATGTAGCTTTAAATCCCATCGATATTAATACAAGTAACACATGTGCATATAGACTAGACCATGTACTGTGTTTTCTTTCTTCTTATTTCCTTATTAGGGATAATAATAAAACCATAAATACATTCCTTTTTGTTGTTTTATGAAATATTATGGGTCAGTTCCTGATCTCATCAAAGCTGATGAGCAAACTCCCATTGACTTCACGGAGAGACAGTATCCTGTGTATGTTGGACTTGAGAATGTCTGGTGGTTACAAAGCACAAGCAGAATTCACAGCTCTTGAGCTTTGATTATATGAGTTTATTTGACTGCCACTGTGATTTTGGGCAAAATCCTTTATATAAGTTTAAGCATGGAGTGTGTGCCTGCACTGAAGCATGTAGGTGCCCACTGAGGAATGAGTTGAGAGTAGTTTTAGTAGGAGATGATTCAGAAGTTTGATGTTTAAACATAGGTTCATGTCAGTGGAGAATAGTTGGAAAATATGTTTGATTAGGATTTTGACCTGGCACTTGAACTTCCACGTGCAGGAACAGGGTACAGCAGCATTGTGCTGGTGAATGAAAACCGGGAAGTCCAGCTCCCTGGAAAGAAAGGATTCCATTCAGTGTTTGAAGAAAATGGAATAGAAATAAGTAGGCATTGAAAGTTTTTGGTGTGGGGTTAGAAATTTTAACCTAAAATAAGTAACTCTTAACATACTGGCAGAAATGCTGCTACCTCTTGCTCTCCTTGTCTCCATTATTTCTCCATTTGTAATCCAGCACAAGTCTCATGAGATGGCATTAGAGATGACGATCAATGCCACTGAGTTGGAAGAGGGAAAACAATATATCAGTGCTATTGACATATGAATCTTCTGTGTACTATTTTGTTTTGTGAGGATAACATACCTTTTATTTGCTGCAGACTATCTGCTAGGTATTTTCAACTATTAGCACAATAGTAAGCCTTAAGAGCACAGTGCAGAGTACAGGGGAGGAATGACCCTGCTGGCCACACTACTGCTGGTACAGGCCAGGATGTCACTGGCCTTTTTGGCCACCTGGGCACACCAGCCTCAGTTCAACGGGTGAGGCTCTTTCTTCCTTTCCTTCAGTTTCCTCTTTATCACCTGCTGGTGCTCAGGCTGCCTTCTGCAATTGTGCTGCCCATAACTCAGTGTTGTGCAAACAGCAGAAATACTGCACTGACAAAAGCTGTGGAAAAGCTCCTCAATCTTAATCTTACAAAACTAAAAGAACAACTCAAAGGTAACAGTTTTAATAGTCTTTAGGTGTGCATAGAGATCAGAAATACTTAGTCTTGCCTTCAATAGAAATCCAGCAGTACTTCCAGCAATAATTACAGAGGACTCATAATTGGGTCATAATTGGCTCCAACTCAATTAATTACATGTCTAGTCAATTGTGTGAAATTAGGTATGTGCCTACATTCGTGGTGAAATCAGTGTGCATTTGATATTTGGAATGTATGGGAATTGGCTTCCATTAATTTATATTTAAATAATGTAAAAGGAAACAATCAAAGCAAAAGAGAACTGTAATATAGCAAAAGAGAACTATAAGTAATATAGTAAGTTATTGTACAGGCTGACCAAGCATATTAAGAAACTGCGAAACTGCTTAAAGAGAGACATTCCATCTTTTATTTTTTTAATTGGTACTGGTGCTGATTCATACGTTAGTCTGTGATTAAAATGCACAAGAAAATACACAGTTGCTTTTACTGTCTTAGACCATTTTGCACATGTTGAAATATAGATAGTAAAATCTAATCTTTGTTTAAATCTCTAGTCAGCATTGCCTGGTCTTTTATTCATGGTTTTTCTATTTACTATTCTAATAGGCAGAAACTGACCCTTGGAAACAACTGCTACCACTGCTGTTATGGGAAATCCCTTCTTGTATGTTTGTGTGTCCATTTAAATATAAAAACTCTTACCAGAATGAATTATTTAAAATTTTACTTTACTCTTGTGCATAAGAAAAGGAGCCAGTAAGACTATTGGCCAAGGCATTTATAATTTTGTTTTGTTGTTTTCCTGTAGTGTTAAGGATGTGTTCTCTTTTGAGATACATTTTACCTTAGTCTGCTAAGATTTGGAAGTTTTTTCTGACTAATCCTTTCACCATCCCAGCTGAATTCTTGCTTGTGAGAGTCTTGCTTTGTTAGGGACTGTTGGTTATAAAAGGAAAGTCAGTTGTATCTGTCTGTGTAACTATCAATACCACAGGTAGTTATGAGATCGGCTCATGAACTTAAGGCATATTTCTAAATGGGGATTACCCTTTTGGTATGGACTGAAGTGAAAATGCTTTTCCTTTCTTAGTGCTTAGTTTTTATGTTTAAAGTCAATATCTTCTAATAAAAGTTAAGAAATCATTTTAAACCCTCAGTGATGGGCTTGTTTCAGTATGAGGGTATATCCATCCAGGTAAAGTGTACTTTGTGTGTTTCCAAATGAGAACTTTTTCTTTCCATCAGCTTGTCTGACCTGGGATAACAAATGGCTCTATTAAGCCAAACTGACCTTCAAATTAAAGCAAATCTGCTCTAGTTTAGATTATTATGCACTGAACTGCTTCCATCTAGGTGAATTGTGAGAGGAGCAGGACTTGTAAGAGCCTTTAGGTGAAAAGTTTGATAGACTGTGCTCCTTTGGAACATTCACAAAACTCTAAACAGGTACTTGCTGAAGCAGTACCTTTTCTAGAAGCATGTGTATCAAAGACAGTGAGGCAATGAGTATTGCAGCCTTGGTTCTTTCTAATAGTTTAAAAATCTTTAATATGGAACTTAGTCTCATGCTGAAATGTTTTTGAGAAAGCAACATCTTCCCAAAGGAAGTATGCACTTGCCAAAGGCAGAATATTTTTTGATTTCCTCATGTAAATATTTAGGACTTGTGGAGATAGGTGTCCAGGATAAAGGAAGTGACATTTGACCACAGTAATATATTCAATCATCCACCCAAATAATGACCCAGTTCTCAAGATACAATACAGGCAGCATAAGTGGCCACAGCACAGTCCCACCTGGTTTCAAAGGAAAGATGTGAAGTTCACCCAACACTGACCCACAGGTACTGGCACTGCAATACAGGCACTTCATGATGCAACAAGAGTGCTGGAAAAGCAGATCCCAGACATAAAGATTGTCTTCTCTCTGATTGGGTTGACAGGAAAAACACATAGAAAAGTGGATTTCCAGGTCATTTCGTGGTATCATTATTTCAGTAAGTTATTTGTATGTGTGTACAAAAGATCTTGTCTTGATCTGAGGTGGTAGATGGTGTGACTGGCCACCAAACAGGTGTCTCCCTGCCATGTTGCTCATGCAGAATCAAAATAGGATTCTGTGACACACTGTTGTAATTTCTCTCTCTTTATTGCTGTCCAGGTAAGCTCCATGAGGCTCTCTCAGCTCTGCAGGGCACCTGTGGCCCCACTTGACTCCTGGCTTCAGAAACCACTCTTTTGTTTATCTGGTTTTAGTTACAAACTTCAGAGAAGGAATGAAGACCAAACATTTTCTCCAAGGCTATATGTGTGCAGTGCCACAAATTATAAGCGTATAGTGAAGCTCTCCTCAGTGTACATTTCTTCTCCATTCTCCCATAGAAGCAGAAAAAAAAGTTGAAATTTAAATAGTTGTGTTTTCATTAGACCATGATTTGGTGCCAGAAAACGTAGGTAAAATTCTCAAACATCTTCTTCCAGATTTTGAAAATATGGACAAAGCTTCCCTTATGAAGAGAGAATGTGTTTTAGAATAACAGCAATAGTGAAAGTTTTCCTTTTTAATGCTAAATAAAGACTTACATTTTGGTAAATAAGACTGCACACTAAAGGATCTTATAATGCATTTCTTTCAGTGCATGTAATTTAGATTAGACTTCTTGACTATTAGAAATAGTTGCAATTCTCAGCAGAGTAACACACTATCATCTTAATTTTACTCATGTGGGATGCCTTCAATAAAGAAAAACAAACCCAAACCAAGTCCTTTGTGGTTTTCGAAATGCTGAAGTCTGCAAATAATATGATTCTAAATAACTACAGCAAAAAAAGAAAATCTAAACACACTTTACTCATGTGTGCATGCACACACATACACAGCCTGTATAAATGTGTGCATGTGAATGTATGTTTCTGTTCATGGATGGTTTTTGTGGAAATTACTTACAGTTTCATGTAGTTTGAGAGGTTCATTTATGTGCTATTTTTTCTTTACGTTTGAGATGATTGATAATAAGCGATTGTACCAGAAAGTAAGTAGTTTACTGCAATAGGCATGAATAGTCTCCATAGTTAAAACATAAAAATGAGGAAAGAAAAGGTTTTTAATTACAATATGTAGGTGTTCTGTCTAATACACATCATATGGCATTGATTTCCAGCAGTGGTGGACTGTAAGTCCAACTGTACGTGGTGTTGTTAGACCTTTCAGAAAACTGTCCTGATCTATTTCAGAACTGTAGCATCATTTTCCCCTTTTATTTTCTTGCAGACATATTTTCTGTGAGGGAAGCACAGATGTAAATAGATTTTTTTCTTATTTACAGAGATTTTCCTTCAACTTTCTTTTCTAGCACTTTCATGTTTGACCTATTAGTGTTTTTAGGCTTTACAAAGGCAGGAAAATGTGCTTTCCTCAGCAAAACCATCTGGTTTAGTTTCCTGTGCCTCAACAATGATATGTGTATTATTATCAAGGCCACCCCAGTGGTTTTCTAAGTGGTCTTGTAACTGCGGTGGTCTTACAATTCAATGGGAATGATGGAAAGGTTAGACTAAGGCTTCTTTCAAGTATAAGGTTTCCAAATTGGTAAATTATGTATTGTTGTCATATTTCTGACACTGACCTATTTTGCCGTTGTGGCTTGAGTGAAGTATCTCTTCCATCAAATAACACAATTACAGAGAGTCCTCCTGACAAATTCTGGTTTTGCAGCCTGTTCTCCTTGAGAATACCAAATTAAGGCACTTTGCATAAATAACTGTAAATGTGTGCTGTGTTCCTATGATTTTAATTTTCTGCTCTGTGTGGCAATGTGTGAAACCCCAAGTAAAATTATGACTCCATAATTTAGGAGCTATCCTTTCACTTGTTCTAAGGCCTGTAGAAAGCATATGGATGTCAGCAGAGAGACTACATATGCACTATCATTGCAGTCCACCTCAGTGCATGCTGCAGGACAAGGTTTGCTCATTAGCTGGTGGCAATATAGCACCAGGTTAAAAACAGCCAGACTTTAAACCAACAAACAAACAAAACAAAATTAGAAAAACCCAAAAAAACAAACCAAACCAAACCAAACCAAAACAAAACAAAACAAAAAAAGTCTGTTCCACCTTCCAGTCAGTCTTGTGGTGATTTTAACCTGGGGTAACTCCAGATGAGACTGTGGGAAAGAGATGAATCTCATGAGGGATCCCCGGACCTCAGGAGTGAATCCACCAGACAGTCTGCTCAGGACTGCAGCTGTGCCTGGAGGGAAAACACTGCCCCATCATGAAATGGAGAGTGTTCACCCATAGAGTGAATCTTCACAAAATTTAACAGCAAAGGTCTCACAAGTCTCTCTTCAGCGCTTGTAAATCAGGATTTTAACATATTTTTTTCCATTGTGGTCCACATAAAGTTTATGAATTGGGCAAGTTTAAGGAAAATTTGAAGGAAATGTTCTCATAAACATTCTCTAGTCTTCTGCATGCAAAATTTCAAGTACTTACTCTATGACAAGGAAACAAACCCCTAGATCATGGAAAAAAATATTGAAGTTTAATACAAATGAAATGTATTTTTAAATCAGCTGAATCACTTCAATTGACATTTTTCCTTCCTTTCTTTGCTCTTTTTCCCATGATGAGTGGGGGGAAAAAAAAGGAAGGTAAAATCCAACCAGGTGTGTCCACCTTTGAACCAAGATATTTTTTCTCAATCACTTGGTATTTGGCAACATTTTAAAGAACGGGAAGCAGCATCTTTTATTGGTAAATGTTATACAACATTAATAACAGGTACTGCTACCAGCCCCACCTGTAATAACCCAGATAGTTTCTCTTTATTAACTAATCTATGATTTACAGATTTATTTGAAGCTTAGAATAGGGTACCACATTCTGAGAAAGTTCTTTAGCATAGGTGGTTTGAATTTTAATAAGGGGAAAAAATCCCTTAAAACAGATCATTAAAATTTAATGAGGACATTTTTAAAACCCTATAATGGTTCAATTTACACTGGAAGTCAAAAATAGTTAATGGTGGTGTTATGTCTGTGTGGTAACATCCTCACTATACAGTAATTGTTTTCATTTGAAATTAAGCCAGTAAAACATCATGGGCAATGCATTTCCAGAACCAAAGTTTTTAGTCCTCCAGCTTCAGGTCATTTCACTGAAAGAAATGTTTCAGATAAATTAAAATGTTAGGGCTCACTTTTATTGTACTCTAGCTGTTAATATTCTGTGCATTATTAAGAAGATTGGTTATCAGCAGAGTGACTGTTCTTTCCTGATCTGGGTATGGAAAAAAACCCCTTTTTTTTATGTTTGTTTGAATGGGAAACATTCCTCAAACCCACAGGGTGCACTTAATATGCCACTTTTAGTTGTAGCAGAAATACTTGAATTTTAGCTGTAGGTGTTTTTGGACGAAGCCTTGACCTAACAACCAACATTAATGATCCAAAGATAGAGCAGCTGAACTTTTCAGCTGGGCTTCTTTGGCCCATTTTAAGCTTTCTCTGGAGATGGCCAACTTGGTTACCAGGTTAAGTATGTGAAGAAAGCTTACTGCTGTCTTCTGATTGACTCCTTTCTCCCTTCCTCTCAAAATCCACATGATTTCTGCAGTGACAGCAATTGTGTGTTTCCTCAGGAGTATGAGGAGCATTGCGCTTGCAAGGTAGGTGAGCGACATTGGTGTTTTCTTGTCCCCTCTTTCCAGTCAGCTCGGCAGTGTGACTGGGATGGATTTGCCTGAGGCCACCAAAGAGGAGGATGGAGTAAAAGTGGGGCCCTGGCATTGTCCAGCACCTGCAGCTTATGTGAGGACTGTGTGAAACTGCTGCTGGTTCCTTCAAACCTTCCCAGCACTTCCTGCTCTGAAGGAGGTTTGGGGCTGACTGGAACAAGGGAGCCAAGCAGTTATCCTTCCTCACATGCCCTGCAGATCCACAGCTCAGCTCCTGCTGCGAGCAGCCTTGGTGGCCATTCCACTGCTTCTAGTGGAATAAGGATTTCAGTGGTGCTTCTGAAGTGAGTAGGCCCACATATCTGCCTCCAAATTTCGTGTTGTGCAGTGGGATTAAAAGGATCTCTGGTACTGGATTTGAGGAGGAAACTTAGGGGATCCATAAGTATTCATATGAAACGTTGCCTCTCTGCAAGGATGAATTATTGGGATTTTTTTGTAGAATTGAATGCAGTCCAAGCACATTTGCTTACTCTTTAGCTCTGCTCCTAATAAGCTCTGTACTTTTTAGAAGCTGATATTTTTTAGAGCAAGTTGTGCATTACTATTTCTTGATCTGCAAATGCGTTTAATTTTTACTTTTTTTTAATATCAAGTGGTTTTCCTTCTTCCAAGTGCACCTTACAGATTTCTTTAAGGAGCAGTAAATTGCACTATTAGAGCATGAACTCCTACTTCTGCCTTAACCTCTATCAACTAAGATGTTACTCTACACATTAATAGTTTATCAAGGCAACCCTAATGTTCTAGTACAAGGCACACATGTAGCTTTTGACATAATGAAAAGTTGGTGCAAATCATGTGATCTTGTTGCACTGTGCTTTATTTTACAAGAAAAAGTAATGCTTTGTGTTGCTAATGCAGTATATTTCTTATGCAATTCAGGCACATTTCCCCCTTTGTATTAATTTATTATGCTGCATTTATTTCCAGACCAACATTACTTTTCCATGTCTGGTGGGAATTTCTCTCTTCGTCTGAGGTGCTTTAAATTCAACAAGCATAAGGTTTTTAATATATCATGTTCATTTTAAAGGGGAAATAATTGACAAGGGAAAAATATTTTGTATAGCCTTTTCATTTTATTGCCAGTATTATTACCGATATCCAAAGTAGATACATACTAAAAACAGTGCAGGTTTAAAACTGTTCATCTGCCAGATTGAAAGCAGATTTTTGAATATTGGAAAGGTGTCAGGAAGCATGAGATGGAGTGGGGTCTTCCCCACTGCTCTGATACATGCATGTTCCATGTTTATGTTTGTTTGATGTTTTATTTCAGCCCATAACACCTTGTGGCTCACGTGCCCTATCCATGGTATGCACCGCTGGAATGTTATATTTCTGAGTTGATACTCTGGTAGCAGAAGTGATACTGGGTTGCAAGGAGGAGCCTGCCATAGAGCAGAGCTCTGCTGTGTTCTGTCTCCTGGGAATGCCAAGTTGGAGCACCAAGGAGCTTCCTTCCAAGGACCTTTTCCAGGCTAACTAGTGCCTTGTCTCCAGGAGAATTTTTTTTTTCTTTTTCTGTTTAAAGTATTTTAAGAGCAGGTAGTAGCAATTTAGAACTGGTGTTGGTTGGTGGTTTGTGCAAGATCTTACATTCTGAGCACACTTAATGTAACTCTTTAGTATTATGTACCACATTTTAATGGCGTCTTAAAAATATGAGTGCTATTTTAGAAAATATATTATTTGCTCCACGTAAAGGGTAAGGACATGTGTGAAGTGCTCAAGCCCCAAGAGGACTGTAGGGCTGTGAGCTCCTTCACTGCCCCCTTGGAAAACCTGAGGAGTGATGATGCTGAAACCCAACTGCAGGAACTTGTTTGGAGTGAAATCTTCTAATGATATGATTGTTGGCTTTGGTGGGACTTCAGTCGCTGTGCCTTACGTTTCTGCATGGGGAGGCCAGCGGCAGAGGAAGAGGCTCTGTGCCTGCCCAGAGCTATGCAGTACACCTGTGATAGGACAGCCACAATCTGGCTCTAAAAGGGACCTCAGGAGACATTAAAATGCCATTTAACACATTACCAGTAAAACCAGGAAGCATAACAAAGAGTTGTCACCTGGCCTGCCCAGTGCCAGTTTCCAGCCTCAAGTCTGACAGAATGATGGAATTGGTGCACAACTACCCATTCCTTGTAATTAAGTAAATTAGACTTTCCTTAAAGGAGGCCTTTTTGTTGCTGGTGTTCATAAGGTCACATCTAAAGAAAGGCAGTGTAAAACCAACAGGCACATATGTAAAAGTATAGCTTACACAAGAAGTTTGAATAAAAATCTGCTTAAACTCAAAGTAAATTAATCATCATTCTTACCACAATAATTTTGGAGTGATTACATAAAATAGTGTTAAATAATAGCAGAATCATGCATATTTGACATTTACTTTTAGAATAGACTAAAGTCAAGAGAAACAAGACTCAGTTCTCTTGACTATAATTATTCATTTGAGGTTTGGGAACAAATTGTGTCATGAAATTGCATGCTGATGATAGGCAATTAGTTGCACTGATTTGTAGCAGTCTGAACATTTAAATACAATGCGTCATAAATATTTCAAGTTGGGGAAAAATATCTAGATTCTGAAATCACTATCTTAAAAATGTCTTGGATAGTTATTTATGTTCTGGAGCTGCTTGCAAAACAGTTGATTCCTAACCAAGCTGATAGTTTTATTAGAAGTATCGTAAAGTGATCCTTTTTGCTTAGATATGGGCTTTTGCTGGGATACTGGTTCATATAAAGTCTCTCCCAGTGAAACAATTGAACTTGTAACTGCAAACTGTCTCTGTGTTGGTTTTAGAAAGTACTGCTGGAGCTTACAGTATTACTACACTTTATTGGAAGGAAAAACAATCACACACACTTTTCTATTCCATGAATAGGCAGATAAAAGCTGGAAAATAAAATTGTCTGTAAGCAAGGACGAAATGGTGATGCTCAGGATGAAAGGTAGGATCTGGAGTCCCTCCCAGAACCAACTGCCCAGCTGCTAAAAGGAGCACTGTCTGGCAGAGAAAAGCAAATTTATACTCAGGGGTACCACAGCTGATAGAAATAACATTGCACCTCGTGTTGGGGGGGAATGTGAGAGCAGTACAGGATGGGGAATAAGACCCTAGTTTTTAGGGGAATGCTGTGCTCTTGTCACTTGCTCTCGGGCCAAAGTGAGCCACCAGCTGCCACTGGGCTTGATTCTGCCTATGAAAGGAGACTGAAATTCTTTAGCCTGAGTGAGTCACAAAACAAAAACACTCATAGAAAGTAACAAGCATTTGCATTAGATGTTGATGATTTGATTTCTTACAGAGTGAAGAGAGATGAGGGAAGGATGTGCTCAGTAGACAAGTTTGACTTGAGAATTGTCCTTAACACTACTCAGACTTCTACTCTTGAAACTAAAAGGGACTGGCTGTACAGGATCCCATTTACTGGTTTATGAATATTCTTCATTTCTGCAGAATTAGTAATTTTGTATTGGGCACAGAGAGCTAGTTCAGCCTGCCCACTTGGTTAGGGAAGGAGACAGCAGATGCAGGTTCCTTGTGTAACCTCACAGCACAAATAGGCCTGTCAGCCTGCCACTGCTAAAATAATCTTTTTACAGTTGACAAAACTAGTCACTAGTGCTGCAGACTAGATTGAGAACACCCCTGCAGTTGTTTCTAGTTAGCAGAAGACCCAAGTAATCTTAAGCTTTGAATCCTACTGCTTACCTGCATGGTGGCAAAGCACACAGCTGGACTGTGGCCTTAACTTACACAGGCATCTGATCAACCACGTATGGTAGACCTTTCTTCCAGATTTCACCCTGAAACCTAAAAATTAACCCATAGATGCCTTTTTATTAATGTCTTCAACCCCTTGGTAGTAATCTTTTTAAAGATGATGCATATAATATTTTCATACCCAATTCTTTGTGACACCCCAGATGCCTTGAAGCAAGCCTGCATGGGTTGCTGCTCCTTCTGTCTTGTATTAGAGGAAATAATAGGAGTGCAAAGATTTGTCCTCCAAGGCCATGTGTGGGGACGATTGGGGTAGCATCTGAGGTCTTACTGAAATTTTAATAGCAGCAGGTGTCCAGTCTTTCACAAAAACATCCTTTTCTTCTAGACGTTTGTTAGGCACCAAAGCCTGATAGGTGACTGCAAATACAAAGTACAAGGTTTTTTACACTACAAATTTTTTTGCTTTTCAGTTGCTGGAACTTCATTTTTTCTTCTCTTTTGATAGAACCATAAATCCATATAGTTAGAGGAAAAAAAACACAACAACAACGACTGAATTTCATTTGATGAAAAGAAAATACAAGAGGGGGATACATAAGGGTATTTGAATTTTTAACAAAAACACTTAAAGGAAAACAATAAAATTACTTGTGTCCATTAGAATTTTCAAGATTCTAAGTTCTTTTGCATGTACACACAGCAGGAATTAATTGGAAGTTGCTACCATAATATTCAGAAAAAACTTGCCAAGTTGTCTGTTCAACAGAATTTGAATTAAAACAGAACAAGAAAAGGGCCTACCCACAGAAACAAGAAAGATTTATACCTTGAGCAGATTGGATTTGTTATTCGGTGGCTCCTGTTACTGTGATGTTTGTTGCTTTATTTAGATGAAGAGTTTGGCTCTGGCTGCCCTTGTTCCTGCTGTCCAGAAGACTTGGCACGTTTCATGTCGTGCACAGTGCTGTTTGAGAGGGAGACCTGCAAAAGGACATCCACCCAAGGCGAGCTGGCACACAATAGCAGAACATCCTTTTCTTTGGAAGCGACTCATCAGGAAAGCATTGGTCCTGCCTCTCTGTATCTAGCTGAATGCAGATGAGAGGCATGATTAACACTAATGAGTGACCAGGGATTTATTGTTTACTTAGAGATAAGGCATGAGCTTCCTTCGTTGGCACTTTCTGCCAAATTGTTTGATCCTAGTTCACTAAGCCTTTTATTATTTGTTGTTGCTCGTTTTGGTAGTGGTAGTTGTTGTTGCTTTAAGTGATTCCTTTCACCAAAATCTTTTCATCACTTGTGCTTATTTTATTTTATTTTTATTGTAAATTGTCTGAGCTGTTTGTCATTTGGTCCCCAGTACTCTGGAGGTCCTTTATGTGCATCACATGTTCTGCATCCAACAGTGCTTTTTCTGTTCAGTTCTTGCCCTCCTCCCCAAAGCTGAAATAAATCAAAGTAGGTTGAGATTCAGTCGCAATAAATCAAGACCTGTCCAAAACTGGAGCCTGCCCAGTCAAAATGTCATAGCTTGGCTTTCACTGAGGATTAATTAAAGGCCTGATATAAAGCCCAGATGTGCTTCAGGAGAGTAGCAAACTGCCTGGTGGTGGCTATGCTAAAAACCAAGTCTCCCCATGAATCTGCCCACCCAAGAACATGGAGGAGGATAAGGCTGAGGAAAAGGGAAGAAGGGAGGGGAGGGGAGGAAAGGAGTAAACTGAATCAAGCATGATTTTATAGCATCTATGTTGGCACAAAACAAGATGAGATCTATGCTAGAGCACCTCTGAAAAAAGCCTGCATGTTTAGATCTCTAACAGCCTCAGATAGCATAATTGTTAAAATGTTCAGTATTAATCGGGAGTGGGATAAAATTGACACAGTGAGTGAACTTTTGCACTTTTTATGGTCAAATATATATTTATATCTATTTGCCCTGCCCAGTGACTGAGCTTGCTCAGTGCCTGTTTTACATTAAATTCCTAAAACTCATCTTTACTAAAATAGTTTAGCTGAAGATTCCTGTGGCTCCGATAGTGACAGATATGGAAATGTGGATGTTTCTAAATCCAGTATATTTAAATATAAATATATAAAATACACTTAATTTACATGCTGCTTGCATTATAGCCTTTGTAAAACTCCAACTTTGGTTCCAGAGGTACAGTGATTTAATTGAACAGTGTGCATGGAATGACCCCTTTTAAAAAAGACAGGCACTTAAAGAGTGTTGCAGATCAGTTGTGGGACACGATATATGGTTATTCTCACTCTCTTTTGCAGGCATGGAAATAAAACTTCCTGGGGGAAAAAAAAAAATTAAAATAATAGTACCTCATTGTTTGTATTGAATTAAATGATTTCCTGAATGAGATTAGTCCAACATTTAATGTCATAATTGGTTTCATTTTCTTTGAATTTGCTGCATGTAAGTAATGAGCATAAACACATGCTCTGATGAGATGCAGTGTTAAATAGACCTGGGCAAGTGGTTCTGGGATGGCAGGAGAGGTCTGCCAAGCAGCGCTGTTCTGTGCTGCTCAGTCTGATGCCGTGAGTCACAGTTCATGCAGCAGTCAGTTTGGACATTCCTAGGTATGGGATGTTTCCGTGCACATGTATGGGATAGACTCGTGCAATCATTTACTTCTGTATCTTCTTAGAGACATGACCTCTTTTCTAGTCTCGCCTCTGCCCAGATTAAATGAGTGTCACCTTGCAAAACAGGCAGAAAAGCAGGAGATAAGGAGCTGGACAAGAGGCATAGATTAATGTCTTATTTCTGCAGAATGTGAGCCAAGAGTATATCAGTTCCTTGTTAAGGCCCCAAGAAGGTCTGATGAAAGCCAGGGCTTGAGGGAAGTTTGGTGTCAGGCTTCCCAGTCCTGCTGCCTCTGTGGCTTGTCCTTTCTGCCCATGGCAGATACGTGTTCGTGCCACCTTGGCAAAGCAGAGCCATGGCAAGCCTTGGCTGTCACACATATGCCAGATGGTTAGCAAGTCACAGGTTTTGCTGTTCAGTAGTGCCTCCTCCTGTGCAGTGAGGAAAAGCCTGACTGAACCTGATACTTTCTTCTGCTGAGTCAATATGCCCCAGAGAATCTTGCAATGCTGGTTGGGTACACACTCCTCCATAGGTCACTGAAGGACAGATTATGCTACATTACCTTGTGCATGGTTCTGTCTCTAAAGGAGCACTCAGCATTATTGAGCTGCCCTCAGTCTGCCTGCTCATTTCCCAAGACTTTGCTGCAGCCCCTTTGGGCTTTCAGCAGTCTTGATTTTCATGTGCTGTCCATTTGGTTCATGAGGCTTCACCTACACTGTCCTCCTCATATCCTACTTCTTCCAGTAGTAGTTCCATTGTAATTCTGGTCTCTTCCATGCTGCCAGATGATGTGTTCACCATACCTGTTTTAGATGGCAAACCTTCATGGAACTCACTGCTATTGCTGCAATTGTTGCCACTAGTTGCAGGTGCTAAAGAATAAATATGCCAGGAGTCTTAACTGGTGGTTATTTGAGGTGAAGGTCCCTGTCAAGTTGCAGTGGTTGTCAATTTCAAGGAACAACAGGAATGGGGTGACAGGCTGTGTGCTGACAGTGACCCCAGCACAAGCAGTGCCCTCATCAACCAGGGCACTGTCCTGCGGCATCTGAGCTGGATGGGCAGAGACGGGTGAGGGTAACAAGGTCTCCTCAGCAGCCCCAGGCAAGGCAAGGTGATGAATCAAGTTTGGAGTTCATCCAGGATTGCAGGCAGGAGCAACAGAAGGGACCAGAGATGATCCAGGAGAGACTGTATCAGAGAACAGGACAGGCCCCTGACAGTATGCTACTAGAGCAAGAACGGAGAAGGGGAAACTTCTTTTGGAGGACTTGTGCAGTGAAGGAAATAAAGGAACCACCACCACAGTACATTTGGTTTAGCTAAGCAATAATAAAATGTAACTGGAGGTAGAATGGGAAAGGTCTGGAGTTTCATTTTAATTAAAGTAGGGGGTTGATCCAATTAACACCAAATTACAGTGTTTCTGTGCCCCAGCCTATTGGGTGATAGAGAGAAGCCCTGTGTGTCTGTTCCCTCTGGAGACAGGGAGTCAGTGTGCCTCGTGGGGCTGCTTGCCTCAGGGAACAAAGGTTGGCTTTCAGGCTGTCAGTCTGGCCCTGGTGCTCCAGCTCCCTTCTGCTCTCGGGGGCTGTTGTAAAGTCATGTTTGGGAATGCAATCCTGTGTGTGGGAAAGCCTAGACCAGAGAGTGCCGGAAGAGAGAAACTTAGGGCTTGCACAGGGAGCTAGGTTTTGTGGCACCCATCCTGCAGAGCTTTACGAGAGAGAAACATGTACAAGAAGCTCTCCTGTGGTCTTTCCTCATGGCTCTATCATTTTTAGTCTGTAATTTCCTATAAAAAATTCACTGTAGGTTTAAATTTAGCAAAGCCTATCAAAGTCTGGGAACTTCTTAAGATTCTTGTTTGTAACAAATTTCAGCGAAGTTCAGCCTCTGGGCCAGGATTAGAAAACACTGAGAAAGCTCTGCTAAATTTAAATACCTGCTTTAGGTTTAAATGTCTTTGCAAGCTGTTACTTCTGAACGCAAGCTATGCCTTTTCTCTATGTGTGTAAAGGATAGGGGGAAAAAAAGTTTTAAAAGGCTAAATGGTTAAAATTTGACAATTAGCTACTGTACATGCTCAGGAGCTTCCCCAGCTTTCCCCTCAACCCTTGTTTTCTTTATCTCCTGGGTGGTCCCTACCATCTCTGTCCATTCTTCTGAGATCCCATCCCCCCTTTTCCTCCTCTTCGCCCGCCCTGTGAAGGAGGCCCTCTCATGCAGTCACCGTCCTTCCTGCTGGGAAGGCTGAGACCCCTTTGGGAGGCAGCCAGGGATGTTCTTTATTTTATACTTGCAGAACCAAAGACAGATGAGCAGTACAAAAGATAAGATGACAGCTTTCTAGTGCGAGAAGTAATGTTGAATCTTGAACCTCCCAGTGCTGGGCCCAGATGAACAGCACAAGGAGTGTGTCCTGGCTGTCAGGGATGCTGGGGGCTGTCCTTAGCGCTTTTGGAAATAAGTCTTTTCTTCCTTTCTTTGAGAACTAGCAATTCAGTTGATGCAAGTCAAACCCATTCAAAGCAGAAGAACTATGCTAACTTATGATGGCCAATCAGCTCTCTAGAGTAAGGTAGATGCAGAACCATTAACCTATAGGTGGACAGTTTTCCATATCCTGTTTGGATGGTAGAAAGCTTATTAGCCTGGATGGTGTGTCTGTCTGTCAGACAGACAGACAGACAAGTAAGTTGCATGTACTGTGCAGCTAGTTTGTCTTCTGAAAGCAACCAGACCTTTACATCAACCTGTATCTGCTCAAGAGATCTGCCTCACTTAAATAAGGATAATTACAGTAGTACAGTTCTTCTTCCCATCTCCCCTGCAGTATGGAGGCAGTTAGATCTCTGTAAAGACATGGTAGCAGACCTTGTCCTGGCCATACCCAGGCCAAACTTCTTGGGAGATGCATTATTGACTTCTGTTACAGCCACTGAGGAAGAATTTTGCGGGCCTGAAAGCAGAAACAAATTCTCCTCATTTTCTCATCAGTATCTTGGTGACATTATGCTTAGCTGTTCCTGCTGACTTGAAAACCTATGGGATGGCATTGCCTGAGGGGTTTTTTTTGCCAGTAAGGGTAGTAATAATGTGATATTCAGAAGGTTTAAGTAGTGCCTACCGTATGGAAATTGCTTGGTGTAACTTACATTCATCTTGAAACCACAGTGTGTGTGTGTGTGTGTGTCCCAGCTTCAACAGGTCAGTGAGAGGCTATTTTTTATCTTTGCTTCAGACTTTATGGCATACAATTCAAAAAAAAATCATGAACATCCTAAACATATGCATGATGGGACCTTAATTTGAAAATGTATGTATTAAAAAAAATTTTACTGGAAGTGAAAATGTCTCCTGATACAATTTCCCCATTTCCTTGCCATTGAACACAATTGTATTGGTGTAAAATGCTTATAACTGTAGTAATTAGGGAATTCATGGCTTACAGGTCTTCAGTGTAATGTGATCAGTCAATCACTTGGCCTGTGGTGTCTGAACTTTTCACTGTGTAAGATATTATACTGTATTTGCTTAATGCAATTATGGAATAATCCCTGGTCCAGTTTCCTGGAACAATACAAACAGCCTTTTCTTCTCTCCATGTGTTCCTGCTTTACCGCCTGACTTGGAAGGGAGCTGTGTTTGTGAACTTTTGTTTCGCTTCACACTGGGGTCCAATCCCAGCATATTTCTTATTTGATTTTTGTTTTGCAAATGTTTGTGCTCCATTGTCAGCCCAATGTGCATTTTGTTGCATCTCATCCTAAAGTTTTATCTAACTGGATAAAGATTGAAAGAAATATTAATTTCATTATATAAGAGTGTTAATAGTGTTGTATTTTTTTTTTCCATTTTACTTTTAAACTCTTTGTGCAGGTAGTGGACTTCATGTTATCTTCAGTCTCAAATTACTTAACATTTGTGTTAGAGTTTGGGCAAAACCAAAATCCTGCATCTGACTAGCCCTATATTCAAAGCAGATCAGGCTGGAGCAACTTTTTGTGTCAAGTGCCTATGTCCTATTTAAGAAGACTGGGTTAAATTTCTTTCCAGCATGTTAGGATACAGCTCTGGGTTTAGCCCCTCATTATTCTCTCTTCCTTTGCAACCTCTTAAACTGTGTAAGAGAGGGTGAAGGGGATTGTCTGAAGATATTTTTTGAGCATAAATTTGAACTGAAATATATTTTAAAGGGGTTTTTTTTTGTAGTTGGAAAGTGTTGCTTCTATTAAAGGTCAAGGACTTCTCTAATATTTTTATGGTCTGGATATATTTTGAAAAAACAAAGTAATTGGAAAATGTTGGATGTGCTATAACCACCATCTGCCCCTGCCTTAAAAAATGTGCATCGTTCCATACACACATTTTAAATGATCCATCATATATCATCACTTTCTACAGTACTTCATTCATGGAGGTGTTAGTTTTTGTGTGCAAAAGGTCAAATCTTTTCAAACTTAATCTGAATGCCTGCATTTTATAACAACATAGCTTTTCTTTGAAGTTGGAATATGTATTTTTAATATAATAATTCATCATTAGCTGGAGGGAAGAAAGAAAAAAAATCTCATTCCTGCTTCAAATCAAGTTGACTGAGGTATTTTGGTTGATTGTTCTTATTTTTAACATGAGAATTCCATAGTAAGTATGATATGTGCTAAAAGCCACAGAAGTGAGGTTACTCCATAACTCTGGAACACTTCTGTCCTTAAAAAGAAAAGCGTTTTAAATGTCAAAGTTGGGAAGGAAAAGTAGGTAATTATTTGTCCTATATGCCATGTTTTAAAAAAAAATAGTATAAGCTTGAAATTAGCTCAGGCATTGCTTGAGGTAATTCTTTAGAAATCCATTTAAAATGCTCACTAGACCAGGAACATTTTTTTAGGGCCAAAGAGTATCAGTGTCAAATTAGAAAAACAATATTTTTGAGTTTTTCCCCTTGGCTTCTGGGAGCTGAGTGGGTGGTGAGGAGTCCCTTCCTTGTAATAATGTTTTTACTTGGAGAAATTTAGCAACAGTTTGGAGAAGGTAGCTCAGATGGAGAAAGAGCAGCATGTCAATGCATTTCATTTGATTGCAATGCATTTTATATAAAAAGAAAATTCATTTCAAAACAGAGAAGTGATGAAAACTATCACAGGTGAAATAATGAAACATGTAGGGATTAGAAAAATATACAAGTAGATGTGTTAACTTTGTTTAAATTTGGTAACTTGGCTTTTAAAATTTGTTTCAGAAATTTTACACATAGTTGCCTGTTCATATCCTTATAATTAGGAGTCCCTTGGTACTTCCATTACCAGAGAATGTTTTCTTGAATTTTTAACCTGACACAGAAAATATTAAAAAAAAAAAGAAAAAAATCCCACTCATTTTTTGACAAGCTATGTTGGAGCCTAGGGGTAAAGTTTTACACTGAATTTAGTCTGAGTTCATATTCTATTTGCAATGTGTAATGTAATTGTTCAACATGTAAGTCATTAGCATATGCAGTTGGTTTTCAGTTTGCAGCCAAGGTCCTTGGCTGTGCCCAGGATTTGCCCTGTTGTGGCATAAGGAAGGGGTAACAGCATCCTTCTGTTTGCAGTGGTGCTCTCAGGCTGGCTGCAGTCTGCACCACTCCCGAGTTGCTTTAGACCCCTGGACTCATCTCCAGTAGCCAGGTTATACAGGTATCAGGTATGGACTGCTTCTCCCTCCCTCTCTCCCTCCCTCCCTCCAGGCACTCTGTCTCTTCCAGAAGCTGGAGAGGACAGTGGTGCTGCTCAGAGGTCTCTGTGATGCCAGGAAACTCCCCTTGTTGTATTTTAGATTTGTTCAGTAGTTTTTTTGTCTGGTTTGTAGCACTGTGGAAGTTGACTCTCTATTTGCTTGTTGTGAGTGGTTGGAGGTTTTTATTTCTTTGGGTTTGTTTGTTTTTTTTTTTCATAAACTGATACAAAGTGGTAAGAATTAATTTACCATTGGCACAGAAGATCTGGCAGTCAGCTCAGCCAACAAGGCACCAGATAGGGGTTCCTTGCTGGATAAAACCTACTGGCTCAACTATTCTGTCTTGGAAAGCAGTGTGGCCCTTTCCAAAAACCAGAAGGGTGGGCCAGCCCAAACATTTCTCCACTATTCTTTGGGCCATGACACACACTGATAGGCCTGAATATGGAGGTTCCAGCTTTGAAAAAATTTGTATTTGGCTCAAGTTATTATGAATTCCATTTCTTTTAACTGGATTTTACTCAAGGAAAGAAAATTTGAATTTCACAGCATGAAATCATGGAGAAACTGCAGTGGTAGTTACTGCAAGCTCCCAATGCAAATTTGTACAGTCCTGCACTCGAGCTTTCAGTCCCACAGCCCTCACAACACATGATCAACACGGAAAGCCATGGGAAGGAACATGCAGTGGGTCCATTTGGGCTTTTTGTGATGCATTTAAACTGACTATGGGTTCACTTAGGATGCTGTAGCCACAAAATCCAGAGCAACACACGGGGCTGTCCTGGGGACAGGATTTCTTCTCAGCTGCAGCCTTCTCATCTCAGAAGAGGGATCTGTACTCTTCAGAACACAAAGAAAAATGCTCTGCCTAGACATAGTTGATTGAGCATTAGGTATTGCAGAGTTTCAATCAGGTCATCGTCAAATACACAAAAGCCTTTCTGGAATGCTCTGTTCTTCTAGGAAATTTGTATGAAAACTTTGAATTTGAGACAGGGGAGGCTTTAAGTTTAGAAGCACTTATTGCCACCTTCAGGCAGGTAACAGTGACCATAGGAGCCAATCAGTACAACAAATATAAGTGTCTGTTGAGGCCCTAAGAAACCATTTTCTTTTTCCTTCCTGCCCACAGTTAAAACTCAAGTAATAACTCAATGTACAAATGATACATTCCCACTGAGAAACAAAATAAAATGAAGACATTTTAAGTTTTGCCCATTCTTGGCTGCCATGTGTTTTGCATGCATAGTATGACCCAATTTATCTGATTAAATTATGATTCCAGATTACATCCTGCAGCAATATCTATATATAGATAATATACAAGTATCCATTCCATACTTAAGGCATTTTAATATCTGATGGGATGCCAACTTGCAGGGAGTTTGCTGAGGGGCTGATATGACTCATGATGCCTGCAACTCACTCAGTCCCAGTGCCCCCAGCAAATTTTCAACTAGTATACCAGATAAGATGTCACTAAACAGAGACATAAATTATGGTTTTATTTCCAGATGTATTGTAGGTATCTCTACTGAGACTGGCTTTGACTGTCCTGTGGCTGGAACTTGGGTTGGATGATGAATAATACCAAGGTAAAGATGACTGTGGAGTGATGGAAAATCTGATTTCTCCCATCATCAAGTTCATAATATTATGACTCACAGTTGGAAGGGGCAGGGGAGGAAGGAGGAGGAAGTGGTACCTCTTGGCAAGAAGAGAAGAGAAACAGGCAAACCATTGCCCCACCCTAAAAAAACTCTCACACTTGGGGAAAAAATGGCACCAAATGCTGGTTTCTCTGGAAATTTGCCTCAGCAAATGTGACTGAGAACATCTGATCCCCAAGCATGTTTTTCAGGAGAGTTTTCTCTACTTTGAAAATGCTGTGGCCACCAAAGGGAGTGCTGTGAATCAGGTGTAAGAAATGTCTGAGCAAAATATAATTCAGTCTTCATTCTTGGTTTCCATATATAAAGGACACAACCTGGGTGCCTTACAGAGGTGGTTACAAAGCCAAGCTCACTGGCAGTGGTAGTTAAGATGTAAAGTGTCACATCAGCGGGCACTGATTGAGCTAATTACAAGTAAATTGGGCACTATTGTAGCTAATTACAAGTAAAGTTATTTTGGGGGCACATGTACAAATGTGTAGGACTTCAAAAACAGTACTAGCCCTTGTAATAGAAATAAAAGTTAGAGGTAATGTGGGTTACAATTCAAAGGGAAACTGTGAAAGCCAAGTGGCTTTTACGGCAGATTTAATTATGCCAGTGAGGTAGCTCCAACTTTTCAGGAATATGCAGTTTCACTATTTCATTCAATAAGAATTGGGGAAAAAAACCGAAACATAACCAAACAAACAACATAGCCCCTGCCCCAAAAACTAAACCAAAACAAAAAATCCTGCCACAAATAAATCAAATCCTCCCAAAGAAATTTAGTGTTGCAGTTCTGAAATTGACCGCTTTTGTAATAGTCTTACAGCACTTCTTTCATCACAAGAGATCCCAGACTAGACTAGAGAGTGTAAGTAAAATGTTATTCTAGTTAATTTTGATATTAATATTTACAAAGTTAATCAATAATCTCTCCAAAACAGGGTAGTCCGTGATTTCTTTGTATTTCATTGAAGAGAATATCGTCAAGAAGGATGAAAGGGCATGTTTATTTTTCTCTAGGTATCTGCTGATTAGTTAATTAAGTATTTTCATCAGCCAAAATGACCTCTGTATTGGGGCTGCATATTGATTTACACTGAATTTCCCATAGCAGTGAGTTTGTCCTGCACTGACTTCAGGTTACAGAAATAAAACCTGCCCCATCCACAGTAAGCCTGGCTCGTTATCAGGTGGAGTAGTAGTACATCCTCAGACATCTGTACCTTTGGCAGGGAAATAAAGCTGAGCTGAGCTGGTCCTGCTAGCCCAAAGTTCCTGCTTTGTTAAAAGGTTCATAGCGGGTCAGGTATTTTTCAGTATATTTTTAAAAGCCTGGTTCAGCTAATTTAATTTCTGTTCATTAATGCCTCCCCCCATGCCCCCCTTCAGAATAAATGGCCCTTCACAGGAATCCAATTTAGCTTCAATATACCTTATTCACACTGCCTTTTATTGCAAGCCATGGTTCAGCCAGCTGTAAGATTGCCCAGCTGCCTCAGGTTTCCCAATTTAGCTCTGGAAACGATTTCAGCATGGCTGAAACTTTTCACTGGCCAATTTGGAAACAGGATTCAACTTGTGAAAAATGCCCCCAGAATGGCCACTGAAAGCAAAATAAAAGAAAAAAACAAAACCAAAAAACAAACCCTGTGCACACACAGAGAAAGGTGAGTTGAGAGGAGATCTGGCTGAGGATTTTTATTTTCCTAGGGTTGAAAAGATGTGTAGGGACTACATCGCAGAAGTTGAAAATCAATTCTTAGCCTTGCACTTCTGCTACCCTCTGAGGGACTTCTCTTCTTGGCCTGGGCTTAATTGCAGCACTGATATAAACAAGGGGCTTAGTGTGAAACTCTGTATAGGCAGCTGGAGGTGAACTGGCAGTGAAGACCAGGATTGAGTTTAGTATTGAGGCAAAATCGCTTGGTTTTATCTGGGAGCAATAGTAGGAAGGGAAAAAAAATGTTTGCAGCTGTGTGGTGAGAATGCATGTCTAATCAAAGAAGTCCAAGGCATCAAATGTTCATGTTTACATGGCTCAGGGCAAAAAATAGTAACACTTCCAGGTCTTAAACACCACTGAACTTGAAGCTATGGACAGAGGTCCTGCCATTAGATCTGAGTTGTGTTTTACAGAGTCCATGTGTGTGCAGCTCAACAAAGGGTTGATTAAGCATGGATTTATTGTTGCACTTTTATGGAAAACCTTAGCATGTCTTGGAGTTTATAGAGACAGACATGCTAATGAAAGCCCTTTGGCAAGCCTAGAATTCCAAAATAGGCAACACTTAGAGTCTGGTCTTGCAACTAAGAAAAGCATGCATATACACTGTGATTATGTAAAAATGTTTTGATCCTGTATAGAGATCACAATCATTAGGGAACAGAGCAAGAGACGTTTTTGCCCACATAACACTTTGTCCAATAAACCATATTTATATTTAAGAAAATGGGATTATTTCCTCTTGTTTGTAGTAGAATTCTGAAAAAAACCCTGAAAGCCAAGAGTCTTTTAAAAGAGTCTTTATTATTTCTAAATAACTAATTTACAATTCAGTGAAGGTAAGGAGAGACATATATTTTTTGAGGCTAATGGAAGTCACAATGATAACACCAGGGAGGAAAAGAAGAAAAGCAGTTTTTCATATGACCATCCTTAGCTTCATTCATCCATTTTTTGAGTGTATGGGTGGAATATTTTTCCCCAATACTTTGCAAATATGGGTAGGATTAGAATGCAGCTCTGAAAGGAAAATCTGGTCCATTGGATATTTTTAGTTAGGAAGTGTTATTTGATTTCCAAAGGAGGGAAAAGAGAATTCTTGATGTCTACTACTGACAATTTAACTAATAATTTCAAATGCATGTCTATATGCATCATTACCTTCACCACATGCACATTTTTTTGCTTCTTTTCTTTCTAAAACTTATGTTCTCTCTAAAATCTTGTTCATCATCATCATTTTAGAAGGTCTCAGCTATGAAAACTGAAGTTCAGGGTCATGACAATTACATGTGAGTGTCTGTGTATGGGTTAGAAAGAATTAAAAAACTATGGTCATCTGGTAGTGCTAAGTAGATGAGAATTTATAATGAAGTGGATTTATACTTTTGCCTACTAGTGAACACTTGTGGGTGTTTTTTCCTTAAAGAAAGAAAAAAGAGGCTTTCTTGTCATAAATGTAGAAATTAGTGGTAAAAGATAATGATAAGTTAAATCACTATATCAAAAATAATGCATGATTAAAAAATAAAATTCCTTGTCCCTTATGTTTAGCTTTTAAAATTTAGCCTAGGAATGTATGATATGTAAAAGTAAAAAACTCTCAAATATTTCTGTAGGTTTATTTCTTTCAAGTTTTATAGGGAACTCTTATAAGGGTAGGCTGTTTATTCTGGTTGTTGCACTTGGGGAGAAGAGGCTCTGGCTATTGTGCTGCATTAATTCTTGTTTTTATTAAAGGATTTTGGTAACTCTCTCCACTAGCGAAGAAATGTAATTTAGAAAAAATGTCTAGTATGATGATCTCTGAGTTTTTTTCCATGTAATCTCGATTATATGGACATCTAGTGCATTGCTGCAAAAGTGCTAGGGCAGCTGACACTTTGGAGCAGCTGACTCATGCTAGTTGTTAACTTCAGGGTTGGCTTTGAGAAGCTGACCCGTACTGCACTGTGGGAATCAACATCTTTAAAATCATGCACAGATAGTCTGCACTTTTTCAAGGAGGCAAAAGCACTGAGGACAGGTTTTCAAAAGTGCTCATCATCCCCAGATGTTATGTCCCCAGATGTTTTAGAGATCTCCTTGTCACTCAACAAGCTCTCAGCTCAAGCTACCCACTACTGAGTTGTTTCTGAGGTATGACTCTGTGCGAGAAGCAATTACTGATTGAGCAAACATTTTAGATCATGAAATAGATTGTTTATTTTATGCATTGCCCATTCTCTCTGGACCCAGACCAAGATCCCAGTCCCAATTCTGCAGGAACTCCTGAAGGAGATCATGGCAAGTCCTTTATTTTTCTCATGCAGCCAGACTGAGCAGAATGAGGATCATGACACATTTAAATAGGCATGGAAAGCGGGAGGGAATGCAAAGAGAATAGGGTAAGAAAATACTACATGAGAAAGCAGAGTGTAGCAGACACATGGAGTTGGGCTGCTGTGTAGAGACTGAGGGAGGAGTGGGAGGGGACCTCTCTGGAAACAGCTATTCATCATGGAGAAAAAATGTGAGAGCTGGTTTGAAAAAAACTCAACATGTTGGACACTGATGACGACACTTATCCCAAGGTCCCTCTTTCATGTGTTTGTCATGGATCTTGCCAGCTGAGTTTTGGTTTCTTTCTCTCAGCAGCTTTTCTTCCTCTTTTTCACATGCCCAAAGGAAATGAGGGGACTGCTTCACCTCATGGTGCTTCTGAAATGGGATCTCCCATAAACTTTTCTGAGTAGAAGATGCATTGTGCAACGCTGTGTAAAATACTAGTAGTATTTTGATCCAGAAACAGCATAGCAGCAGTAAGAGATTGTTGGATATTGTCTGCTTTTTAATTAAAGAAATTTAATTAAATTGTACACTGCAAAACATTCTGAAAGAAGCAGTGTGAGGATAGAATAAAATAATGTTAAACTGAAAACTCACTTCTTTCTAAAATGCCGCTGCAAAAAAAAGACTCTTAAACTTTTTTCTGAGGATTTTTTTTAGATCAGAGAGGTAGCTATATGTTTTATATAATTAATTTGTGGCTTTTTATATTGTGCCATTGCCTTGGTTGCCTTTTATTGCTCTTTTAGTTTTGTTAATGTTATTATGCATGTTTTTGCCATTGAATACCTCGAGCTTATATTACAAGTCCCTTAAATTATCTGTGATAAAAGGTGCTGGCCACAAAAGTATTTCAGAAAATCTATACAGAATATTTTAACTTTTTTTAAGATCTGCATCTTAAAATTGCATGTAACTCCAGACTTTTTCCTTTTGGTGTGCTTTTAGAAACAGACAATTTGGATTTCCTGTGGGATTCATGTATGTTTTCCCATTTGCCCTCTTTCTTGGAAGTTAGCATTTTATTCTAGCTGTGATATGTGTCAGGAAAATGAGGGAAGTGGAAATGCAAGATTCATTGAACTCTGTGGGCACATACCTTTTCCTATCTTCCCTAGGAAGTGAAAAAATATTGCCATTACAGCTATATTCTTTCTCTCTCTCTCTACTGAGGCACACATACCCTTTTTTCTTATCTATGAAAGATGGTTGTATTAATCTAGAAATGTTTTGAATAGCATCTTGGTGCCAAAAAGAAATGAGAAAAGCATTTGAAAAGTCTGTACACAAAATTTATGTGATCATTTCATTCAATTTCTTATGCATGAAGCAAAATTTCTTAAAAACAATTGCTAACATAGATTAGGAAGATAATGGTTAGGAAGCCAATTTGCATATTTGTTGGGAAAAAAAGTCATATACTTGCTTTTATGCCAAAGAGAAAGGGGGATGTTATGCAAATAATCGTTTATTAAAATGAAAGCTTGATGTAGATTCTGACAACCAAGTTTACTTAGACTATTGAGGCATTCAAATCTAATCTCTCCATTAAGATATCAAGCAGAGTTACCTTTTTCATGGGAATGTTATTTTCTGCTTTTTAATGAATGTGATGTCATCATTTTCAAATAATTTCTAGGAGTTTGAAGGGAGAGGGAGGAAGAAACTAAATGATGAGTACTACTCAAGTAAATAATTATTGAGCAAGTACTTCTTCAGTAAATTGAGCAAAACTGCAAGTGTGACACAAAATAGAAACATTTTTTCTCCTATTAGATCAAATAAACTATTAGCTTGGTCTAAGGATGCTTTGGGATTTTTTGGGTTTTGTTGGCTTTTGTTTTGTTTTGTGGGGTTTTTTGATTTGTTTTTTTTTTGTTTGTTTTAATTCTATCTTTACAACAATATCTGGGGTTTTCTTTATTAAGACATTATTTATTAAGTGTGAAAGTGTACCCAGATCACTTTCATTTTTTAACAGTTCTTTTTTAATGCCTCTTGAAATACCTTGGCTTCATGTTGCAATGGTATTTCTATACCAAAAGTTATGGTTTCATCTGCATAGTGCCATCTGATGGAGCTATCTGATATAGATGAATCCAAGTCATTGCTGGCATTCACAGCTTACTTGGAAACTGAAGTTCGTTGAAATGTTGCTTGTGAGAAAGTACAGTAGCACTAATTTCAGGACACATTTCACATTTGAGTTTTTTCATTGAGCATCCCATTCACTAAAAGTTTTATAGAATATTTGAGCCCTAAAAAGCTCTGTTGTCTTTACATATCTCCAGACACAACAATTAAAAAAAAAAACCCACCAAAACCTCTGGATGTCCACTGCAGTTGTGACAATCCCTTTGCTGGGCTTGGAAAGGGACACGTTTTGGCAACACAGATGTTAATGTACAGTGGTCTTATGAAGGGGCAGATGGAATATGCTTAGTTTTCTCTACTCAGAACATAAATGTAACAATCTCCTAAATTTTATTTGCATTAATTTAAGAGATTAGTGCTCTAGATCTTGAATGCTTCCATTTTGGTGTGCAAACCACTTGTTAAAAATGTGAGGAATGTGAGGACCATTCAGTTCAGGAAATAAAGTCCTTTTTCAGTATCCGAAGTTGGAATATTTAGGAGCTGAGGTGCCTAGAGTAACAGGCTGCTTTTGAAGATATGGCAACATTTGAAAATGCAGAAATGCTTATTTCTTTAACTTACTTTTAAATAAAACTGGGGGGAAAACCATAGCCCAAGCATTTT
>VZTN01012467.1:0-13667 GCA_013400515.1 Erpornis zantholeuca
AAATACACTTTAACATTTTAAAACATTTTGCTTAAATAAGAGAATTACGTCTGTCTCAAGTAACAGAAAAAGGACTGATATAATCTCATTAGCATAGTCTTACTTTGTGCACATTAATCAGTAATTAAATATTTGTCGTTTGTTTTCTAAATAGCTTCACTCACTTCTTTTTCTTTATGGTTCAAATAGTTCTCAAATCAAAACTACTGAAATTATGGCTTCCACCAAACAAAATTAGCCATCAATTAGTGCTTAAAGAGATTTTTCAAGTAGAGTAAGTGAGATACTTCAACACACATATTATAAAATTCTGATTGATGTAGAGCAATAACACATAATGTAAAAAAAATGTAAAATCACAGGATGTGTTAATGGACAGGCAACAATAGATCTGGATTTTTCATTAGACAATCTTTTGTTGATCCATTAAAAAGCAGACATCACTATGCCTTCATTTTGAATTATCACCTTTATCTAACAAAAATCCTTAACAGCCCTTTAGCTGAACAATAATACTCTTTAAACACTAGTGCCAAATGTTGTCATTTCATCACATATTCAAAAGAGTTTAACTTTTCTTAGGCTCTACGAGTCTTTAGGTAGCATAGAACCACCACTTTCCAAGTAAGTAAATAAATAAAAGAAAAAAAAAACCCAATTGTCCCTTTTAGATGACAGGCAAATAAAAGAATGCAATATTGTGTATCATTATTTGGATGGATTTGCTTGATTTTTTAATGTGTGGGAACAATCACTTTGCCAAAAATCCATCATTGTTGAACATTACGGTTTCAATTATTTAATTACTATAATGAATGCAGAGCAAATATATACAGAATAACAAAGAGTTTGAAGTCTGGCACATTGTAAAAGTTTCAGCTCTTGGGTAGTCATCAGATAGCATATCTAAACTGTGAAGAATCACACAGCTAAATTGTTTTCATACCTGTTCTATTCTTGATTTAATGAATATATTATGGCAGAATTAGTGCTCCTAAGGAAGCATGGAAATTCTCCAGTGTCTTGCAAATGAACATAAAGTTTTGCTTTTCACTTGGTTGAAGCAAAAGTTTTTAACTGCTATCATACTTCTTCATACTTACTTATTTCTGATTTAACTTTCAATAATGTGCAAATTATTTGCCAATTTAAGTGCTAATATAATCACTGAACAATTTGTGTAACTTTTAAAACAGGTTGCCAAAACATGGAAGAATGTTTGATGACCTGGTTGAAGGCACAGATGACTATAATTTTTCCCTAGGTAGACTTCAAAACTTCTTAAATTCTAATGATCATTACAATAGGAGACATCAATAATAGCAGAGATCTAGGTAATAAAACGATAATTCAATCCAGATAAAATTTTGTAATATTATTTTTGAGAAATGCCTATCTATTCTATTAATGTTTTTATGTTTATTTATCCAGCTTAATCTATCTATGACAAAACAATCTATCTATGACAAAACAGACAGCTTTCCAAGTACCTACACATTATCTAACCTCTTAACATTAAATTCCTAGTGGTTTCCATTCTATGTTGCTTGTTTTGGAAAATAAAAGGTAATATTCTTGAGGATGGCATCACGGCAGCTGAATTTACATCCCCCCCCCCCCCCCCCCAGATTAATAGAAAACAAATGTGGATAAATATTATCATTCTATTTAGGACTGCTGTACCCAAAACTGGACAGTAAACTTAAACACTTAAGTCCAAATTATACCTCCTAAAATATGATCAAATATATCACATGTATCACATATTTTTGTCCTGATCAGCTTCTGCTTGTGGACCTCAAATTATTATATCCCATTTCTAAAACCACATTATTTTCCTATTTAGCATGCTTGATCTGGATCACAGCAATGCCTTTCAATGTGACTCTAAATCAGAGTAAAATTTCAAGTCTCTCCATAGTTGAATCTAAAGAAAATCTAAATGTGGCTCTCTGCTTTCTTTGCCCAGATCTTTCAGTGTAACTGAAACATCTTTTTTTTTTTTTTTTTGATTCAGAAAAATGAAGCAATTGTTGTCAGTTCAAGAATAAAATGTAGAGTATTACTTTTCTAGTTTGACCTTTCTAATTTTTGTAGCTTAAGTCCATGAAAATACCCTCTAATCTGAAGAAATATTCCTTCAGCTTCTTTTCTTCTCACAGGCATGTTGATTTTCAATGTTCTTCTCACTTTTGCATCTTAGTTTTGCATGATGTCCCTGACAAGGGACATCAAAACTTTAAAGAATTTCCAATGATTTAGATTCTGTCTTCCAGATGTCAAAGGTACTTCAAAACAAATGACACAATTTCTAAAGCCCTACTCTTTCATAATCATTCTGAACATAACCATACACAAGTTCTGTCTCAACTATAAAATAATTTCAACATTCTAAAAGCCCAGACTTTTGAATTTAAAATTTTGGTAAATACCTCCACTACACTACTCACATAAATTCTCTCTAAAGTCTTAGCAGAGTTTGTGTCCATTATCTACAGACACTGTTGAATCATGTACTTTTTACTATAGCTAGAATTCAGAAATTCAGACTCAAGATTTGAACTGGTCTCCATTTCCACAAATGGTCCAATTTATCCTGCCCAAACACTTAGTAGTCTGAATCCAGGTGTTAAGGGAATATTGATTTCAGATATAAAATACACCACAGAACAGAAGATGAATACATAAGCCAGTACTGATCTGAAGAAGTACCTGACAGAGCCATACCCATCAGGCATGATGGTGAAATGACAATATAACAAGAAAATATCATAATTAATAAAGATAATGTGAGATTATAAATCAGGGAGCAATAGCATGAAGTCCTTCTATTTAATAAGGGAAACAGTCTGATTACTAACCTTAGTAAGACACTAACAAATAAAAATGAAAGAAATAAAGATTCACATGGTAGTTCAAAAACTACAAAATTGTGAAGGGCGACTAAGAAAGAAAGGAAAAACCAAGACACAAAAACTGGCAAAATATGAACTAGGCTTATTAGACAAAATGAAAATATACTGGAACCCACAAGCTATACATGAAGATGCAGTGAATTTATTCACAGCACAAAGTCCCTCATCAGACACAAAATGAAGCAGGGAAAGCACTACTCCACATGTTTACTTTGGGTATATTTTAAGTTAATTAAGTTAAAATTGAGAGCTGTGGGGTCAGAATCTGTTTTTAAACATACCAAATTCTAAATGACCAGGTACCTCTGATGGTGAAACTTGTTTGAGTGGCCATTTTTTACCTCATTACTGTTTCAGTCTTCAGGCAATTAACTGTACTAGGAATACTTACTGTACTTCTCTATATAGTGATAAGACAAAGCAGGATGCCCTTAAAATGAAGGAGGGCAGATTTAGCTTAGATCTTAGGAAGCAATTCTTTACTTGTAAGGTTCCAGTGCCTCATCACTTTATGAACAGGTTGCCCAGAGAGACTATGGACTCTCCATCCCTGGAGGCATTCAAGGCCAGGCTGGATGAGGCTCTGAGCAACCTGGTGTAGGAGAAGGCATTCCTGCCAGTGCCAGTGGAGTTGGAACCAGATGATCTTTAAGATCCCTTCCAACTCAAACCTTTCTATGATTCTGTGATTCTATAAAAGCAGTGGAATTACTTTAAGCTTTAGAAAAGCTGTTTTTCATACTCTTTTCCTACCTTAAACTCCTGAATTTGTTTATGTCATCTTCCAACATTGAAACAAATCTCAGTATGGTTCAGTATCTTGGTCAAATGAACTGCACAGGACTGATGATTGGCAATATAGACACCATTTGAGAGAGAGAGAGAACACAAGATGCTCTTCAGGCTATCATAAACAGCACATTCTGATTTCACGAACGAAACTCATAGATCCATACAAAGTCTTTTGAAATAAGAGATAAAAATGAATCTCTATAAAAATGACTTTAATTTTGAAATGCTTTAGTTTTTCCACTCAGCAATGCAGGTTCTGAGCTTTACAACCAGGTCCATTTGAAAGGGCAAATACAGACTTCGGGCTTTACTTTCAGAATATGTAGGAATTAAAATATCTGTGGAATATACAGCATTGTAATCGATATTAGCCATAATTCAAGGGAACAAAATAAAGGAAAAAGTATTTTCAGACTGAAAAAAAATTGTTTGGGAGGCAAAGAGTGAAACCATCAGCCCTAACTATGCACTTCAGGGAAGAAAAAAAAAAAATTATTTTTTTTAAACTTAGCACTTTGTCTTCTCTCCCATTCAATGATGTAAACCAAAAAGGATCAGTTAAATTTTCAAGTAGGGCTTTTTTAGTACAAATTTCACTTGTAACCTGACTGACAAACTCACCTAGGTTTATTTTCTATTAGCATGGAATTTAGGTGTATTTTTTTGTTATTTAGTGGTGAGCTTTCTAGGAACTTAACACCATTGAGTCCTTTAAAACATGTCCTGACATGCCAAGAAAAATACTAATTTATTCAAATAAAAAACTGTAGAAGTTATGACTAATATATATTTTCAACATATTTACATAATGAATCCCTCCTTTTTGAGATAGCTGACCTTTTATTAATATTGCTGTTTAGCTTTCATTGTTACAGAGAAATACTAATTAAGTTGAAATCAGCCTCATGAGGGAGCCTTGGAGATCAGACAGTAGTAGAAAATCAGACAGTAATGAAAACAAATCTTGCATGTTTGTGAGTAGCTAGCACGCCAAACTCCAGCCCTCGGTTCCACATCTTTTACAGTTTAAGTAAGTCTTTACCTTCTCTGCTTCGAATTCTGTCAAAGAAAGCTAACACCTCTTGCTTCTGCAGCTTCTGGTATGTCCTGCTTGTTTTATTTTTATGATCTTGATGTTGGCACTGCTCTCTGTGATCCTGCTTGTATGGTGGATAGCACATTCAGACGCCACTTTCATGTCACTGAAGCGCACATAATGAATGACAACATGCAGAAATGACTGGAAATGCTCTGAATCTGCGGCAGGTTTCTAATTTTAAATGGAAAACATGAGAATACTAACCCCATGGTCCTTTACTGTTGATGGTCTGTGCTTGTGATAACTCTTGACAAGGTCCTAGCTATCAGTGTTTTACTGCCACGCCTGTGGAGGTCACTTGTGTTGGCGACAAGGGCGCTGTGGTCCAGGGGCACGGTACAGCTGTGGCACTCAGCTGGCTGCAGCAGGGCACTGACCGACCTCAGCACCTCCTGCACCCGTCTGCACCATCACTGAGCCATGACTCCCTCCGAACTCCAAATGTCTGGGGCAGCAGTCAGTTTTGCACTTTAAAAGGAACGCTACACTAACATTTTAGGCTGGTAATAAGGCAGTAGGGTTTATTAGCCTCCTTTGCTTCATTTTGATTTCTGGGCCCAATCGTTACTGTGTAAATACCTGTCTTGTGCTGTTACACGCAGTCTGGAGCACGCACTATTAATTTCTGTAGCAGCACTTAGAAAACAAGACAGGGGCAATTGAAAACAATGGGGCAGGTGCTACTATGAAAAAGAGTATCTGTCAAGATTTTTCACAGATTGCCAGGTGCATTTCAGTACTTCTGCAGAAACACTTACCTAAGTAAACAAAAATGAACGACTTGTAATTTGTCACAAAATTTGTATGAAATACAATCCAGTGAAAGAACTGTCTTTTACAGAGACTAGCACCATAGGAAAATAATAACAAATATCAATTACATGGTTGCATTATAGTGTGCATTTGACACCTGCTGAGTAATTTCTCTTGCTTTTTTTTCCTCTTACCAAGCTCAACAAAACAGTAACAAAACTATTGTTCTTTCATTATTACTTTTAACAAAAACCAGTATTCAAAATCTCCAGAGTTCGTTGGTAGGGTCTGATTTCCAGCTTGTCAGAGCTGATGATGGATATGACAGAAACATTGTAATGTTCATTCCTTTCAACAATATATGAGTTATTGAATCATGTATACATAGTATACATGCATATATTTAATATATATGATAATATATGCACAAATATTTGTGCTTCTAGGGCTTTAAGTAGTTGCTCTTAGTAGATAAAGCATTTAATTGAAAAGTACTCTTGTTTAACCTGTATAATTCTCTCTATATATAATATATATAATAATAATTATATATTATAATAATATATAATAAATAAATTATAAATTAAATAAATGAAAAATCCTGCTCAGTTTGAAAAGGAGGGCTTACCTATTTGCACTTCAAATCTGATTTCCTCTTTTGGTTATATCAATATATGTCCCTATGAGTAAAAACAATCTTCCCCAAATGAAATTTTGTGTTCTTTGTCTGCATATTGTCACCTAGATATTTGAGATTGTTTAGATTTATTTTGACTGGATACATCTGTTATGAAAACCTCTATTCTGCATGTATATTCAGTTTTATCACATTTTCCTTTACAGTGTATCTGTATTAAAATCACCATCTCTGCTCCTGACTGTAGAAAACATGAAAATATACAACAGATAGATAGGATATGAGAAATATCCAGAAAGGAAATGAACCTTATCCTAGAACTACAATTAAACCAAATCAAACCCACGATCTGCATGTACAAACTGAAGAAATCCCAACTTAAATTTCATTCCCACTCTTGAAATTGAAGCTAAGTAGAGTGAATTACAGTCTGTATTTCAAGTACCAAGCCAAATGTACCCATTTAATTTAGTTAAGTTCTCAATACTTTTCAATTACATTCTTACTGGTAGGAATTTTTTTCCCCAGGTTTCTCCAGTGAAGATCAAGGATATGAGCTTCACTGATACAAATTTTATCTATTTTTTAATTACAAAGGAGATCCCTAGTATGTGGAACTTCTAAAATAATGTTTTTATCCTAGAATTATTGCAGGATGGAATCTAATATGACAGCCTTTTCTAGTGCAGTGGAATTATATATATGGTTTCTTCTTTATTTTTCTTCGTTTTGTAAGTAACCACATATTCTACATGATTAAAGGTGTCCAAACCACACTCTCCAGGTGCCAAGTTAAGCAAGCAAGTTCATTTCTATAGAACGAACCAAGTCAAGTCCTCTACACCTCCTCTTATAATAACTTCACGTATACACTTATGTCTACATTAGTATTAATGAAGATTATTTATTATTTGCTGATGTTGACATCTCCTAATCAAACTCACGATATTTTTCACATTTTTGAGTTCCAAGTAAAGTTATTTCTATATTTATTTCTATTACAGGCATGGGTAGGCGTTCAGCTTAGACAAAGCGACAGTGCAAAATGAGAACATGGCATCAGCATCTTAGGACTTGTTACAGGTGGCCACATGCTAAATGGAGGAGAAAAAGAACACAGCATTTCAGGATGCCTTTTGAAAACACCCTAAGACATTTAAGCAGCAACACATTTCTGCTCTGCAAAAACATTTCAGTGACGAAGACCAAAGTTAGTGAATGTAATTAATAGATATTTCTGCATTGCGCACACTTGACATAAGACATAAACAGGCTTAATACACTAAGATTTTTGTATAAAAATACTTTTATCTGCAAAATCATTATCTGCTGTCATGGTAGAAAATATATGTTCTTTTAGTAGCCAAAATCTGAAGATTTTTCTCTGTGGTAGAAGTTTATGGAAAATCTACTAAGAAACCACTCTTGCAAATGCAGTAGTGATATTAATTTCAAATATATCAATAGAAATTATTGTTCTTCATTTGCTATCTGGAAAATGCATTGAATTTCAGACCTGTAATTCTGCTCTGTAATTTAGTGAAAAATGAAATTAGTGAAAAAAAATGATGGCAATGCAAAATCAGTCCTGCTGCCCTCAATATCTGCAAAGGATTTTAGTGGTTGTTTTTTCCTCTGAGAACTCAGATTAGAATTAATTGAGGACATAAAATGAAATAGTTATGGCAACTTACGTGACTATATCTCATGCTTAGTTCTTTTTTTTTTTATAAAAAAATTAGGCAATGAAGGTTGTAATGCTGTTGTATTAATTTTTAACCTCTTCAGTTGCCATGCTACACATACTAATTCAAGAGAAATAAATTAATGTTGTAAAGCATGTATCATAAGAAATAACCATCCAAAAAAAGTCATCATTTTGCATCATTGCCACATGTAAAAGTTTAGGGCAACAATAACTTTCTGCAGAGGTAACATTTAACTAGATGGCTAAGGTTAAAGGCAGAATAAAAAGCAATTATATATAGCATCTAAAAACTACATTTCAAATCAAGATATTTTAATTATGTGAAACTTTGCAGAAAAGATATACATTTACACAGACATTTAAATTAAAGTTCAGACCACAAAGAATATGTCTTCAGTGTCAGACCTCTGCAAATCTATAGCTTAAAAAGAAATTAAAAAAAAAATTAACATGTTGGAGAGAGTTCAGAAAGCGGTAACTTGCAGTTGCACCATTCTGAGAAAATATGATGTAAGGAGAAACTATAGAGGAAGGATGTTTCAGCTTCTTTGCAAAAAAATGTATGCCTCAAGTCACCAGAAATAGATGTAAGTCATCTTTCTGGCCTTCAGGAAAAAAAAAAAAAGTCCCTGAATTCCACCCAATTTCATCTAAAGTTTTGATAGCCATAATTTCTGAATTCTGGATTGATGAAATTTTGTGTAATTTATATGTTCAAGAAATGCACATGCTATTTTTTCCCAACAAACCAGTCCTTTTACAACACTTCTACTCCAAAAATCACTGAATTGTATTTACACCGAAAAACTAAGGCCACCAAGAAACCCCTGCAAAAAAATTGCCTTAACTTAACTGGAAATGAAAAAGCTAGGCATAAATATGTTTCCATGTGCAACCATGGGTAAAAATGACATACCACATTTAGCTAAGGCTTCACTTTGAAATACATATATATATTAAATACTACAGAATATTTAATTAGCAGTAATGATACCACAGTCATGTCTGCAGCATCCCCATGGTCAGAGGCAAAACTGTCCTCAGCTGTAACAAGTTTTACTGCATTTTTTACTGTGTTCTTGACTTTCCCTGAACAGCAGAAGTTTGGTAATTAGCATGGTATTTGGAAGTTCTTTGCTGAATAAGTGGATATATTTTCTGCTGTCTCTGGTATGGAGCATAAGGAATCAGAAATTGCAAACCATCCTCTCTTTTCAGTGATGAGTGGCTTCATAAATGCTATAAAATTAGCATGAGGGCACCCTAATGAATAAACTAACCCACTGACAGGAAGAAACCCACTGCCTAAACAGGAGAATGTAATGAGTTACATGAAGCAGTGAGCTATGATCCCAAACTCCTGAAAGATTTCTGAGAGCTCCAGGAAATAAATTTAGCCTCAGAGTCAAGCAAACTTCTGCAGAAGCAATTGTAACAATGAGGCTTTAAAAGGAAGCCTGAGCGTTGTAAAATATAATCTATGTGTCAGAGATTATATTGACAGAGGCAATATAATCTTATTTGGCATTTGGAAACAGCATTGGTAATTGGAACAAATGCTGAGGAAAAGCATACAGTAGTACAGTGATACATATAGTCAAACCAGTAGTTTCTTTAACTTAATATTCTACAGTTCCAATGTTTCCTGGGTTCCTAAAGACTATCTCTGAGGTAATAGATGTAAGTAAAGCTATATTCTTCATGCTTCCACAGTTTCTACTGTGGAAAGATGAGGAAAGATGGAAAAACCAGCATATTAACCAGAAAAAAAATAGGTTTTTGGAATGCCGCTTATCATATGATTCTTATTAAGACAGAAGGATGTTGCAAGGGATGGATAATTGTTTAAAATGAACAGGAGAAAATTCATGTGTAAATTAAGCACGGCCATTAAAAAAAAAAATAAGAGCACTGTATTAACTATGTATGAAGCATGATTTTACAAAAAAGCCTTGGAAAAAAGCTTTAAAGGTTTTTTGGGTTTTTTTTAACTATTTGTTTAAGGCTCTGGGAAACAGGGAAATCTGTTAATGGAAACTGCAATAGCTGTCATTTAACACTGCACATTCCTGCAGAAGTGGATTTAAAAGTGTTACTAGGGGTCATAGTCTATAATCTAGGCATTCTTGAGTTCTGAAAGCTGCTAGCACTCGTGTTCCTGGGAATATATGGCACTAATGACTAACCTTAGTGTGTTGTTTGCACAACCTTAGTGTGTAGTTTAGTACAGTTTTAACAAAGATTCACATTTTTAATAGTAATAAGAGTATTTCTAAAGCTGTGGAACAAAAGAAGTTATCTTGTCATTATTTTCAACATTAAAGTTAATTCCCATTAAGATCATAGATGACAAAACTGAAGATAAATCCACATCCCACTTCGCTTGCCAATGAGACTCATCTCAAATTAGCGTGCAAATAGGAAGCTAGTTAGCAGATCATTGTTCAACTTTGCAAATATTCATACACTTACTGAAAAACATCACATTTCCCTTGAACAATATTCACAGATGAACACTATTATACCACTGAGCTTTGTTATTGGATGTCCCACTTGCAGCTTGTCTAATTGCTAACTGCATATTATAACCCTCAGCAATAAAATTATCTGGAGAGACCATGGGTTACACTGAAGAAGATGAGAACCAGCATAATTTTAAAAGCACCTAAGGGGTAAGCAAATGTTTTAGAATAATTTTAATTAAGAACAGGAGGTAAATTTCTTAGAAAGATGTTAACAGTATCTTCTATTAATCTACAACAGACAGAATGAACAGGACATCTACCAGTTGTGAATTAGTAATGGTCTTGAGGGTAAGCAGAAATGAAAAAAAGGAATGCAGGATGAACATGGCATTTTATTACTGTAAACAGTTATCTTGCCCTTGTCTGCACAAAAACTCACTAGCAGCAATTCAGTTTGCTGCTATGTACAATGGCTCCTTCCACAGTCACTAATCAGCTGCAGCAAAGTAAAATATATACTCAAATAACCTTTTCCTCAGGAAAACATATATTTAAAGAATTTTTAATCCACTCTTTAATAAAATATAAGATTTAATAAAATATAAGCTTTAATAAAATATAAGCCCATAAGATGAAAACCCTTCCCTATTACCCTTGTGTATCTACATGTAAGTGTTAGCTAGACAAGCTGAGCTCCCCCAACAGGTCCAAATGTCCATCTGGATTGCTCTGGAGTTTAGAGTCAGGGTGCTTTACTATCACCTACCCAACATTAAGTGTTTTGTAAGCCTGTGTTAGCAACTAGAGCTGAAATCAGCAATGCCATTTACAGATGATTTCACCCCCTTTTTTATGTCTGTAATATGCCACAAAGACCATTGAAAGAGAGCTTAGTTACCACCTAATGATGGAAAGCTACAGTTGTTCTCTCCCAATTTTAATTTTTTTAAATATATTTCCAATAACTGTCTGCAGTTTCTCACTCTTGCTGTGTCAGAGCCACAGCCACAAGCTTTCAGGGAGAGGCAATATCTTAACACATACACTTCTACTGTTACTTTTCATATGCCTAAACATAATTTGTTAAATCAGGGAACCAATTTTCTGTCATCATTTTATGTTTAGATATAGCCCTGAATATAGTACACTCTTAGAGTAAGTATGAGAAAATGGATATGAAAGAAAATATTAATTCTCCTGGGAGAACAGACACTGAGACAGGAATACAGAAATTACTGAAAACCATCTAGTCAATTCCCCTAGAAACTTAGCCCATTTATTTTCATATATAGCACAATAATTTTTTTAAGTGCTTTATTGCCTGTGTATTCACTGTGGAATTTAGCATAAAATTACACTTAAATATTGCAGTGCCTAATTAATTTTGTCTTACTCAAATAACTAATTACATGAAAATTATCTGAACTCTTGTTCAAATGCATAACTGTTTGAAAATAATCCACTCATTCTCTTCCACATCTCTTCCCATTTCACTCTTTTTTCATTATTATCTAATTGAATTTCAGCTTCAACAGTGTCTCAAAGGAAACTGAAATAACAATATTCAGACTGTGTTGTTAGTCATGTTATGCTTGATTGATTCAGCATCCTTCTAAATGTCTTTAGTGCCATGTAGACACAAACTTTGTATAACATTTCTAAGGATTTGGGGCAAGAAAAGCTATGGAAGTCCTATTTCAATTAAATTTCATTGTGCATGCTTTTATTCCTTACTGTCAAAAACATTTCAGTAAATTTTTAAAATTCCAAATAGCAAGGCAATGCTCTAAAGACCTGATCCCATGCCCAGCAAAGTGAACTTGGATTTAATTGGATCATGAGCAGGAGGGATTGGAGGAGTGTGATGCTTCTCATTGGTTTGACTGACCAAAAGGACTGCTTGCTAGTTTATAAATGCTAGTGCACATAACAGATTATGCAACACAGTGTAACTAAATAATTTGAGCAGAACTTTTCTGGATCCTTCTGAAAGAAGAATCTTATTTTTGAACAGATAAAGTGAATTTACTTCAGAGAGCAAAGGGATGAACCAAAGTATCACATTAATAGGCTTATAGTTTATCATACTTGTAAAAAATAAAGTACTAATATTTTAATTGAAGATCCTATTTCTAAGAAGTAACTTTAAGAAAGTACCTTTGCAAGTTTAAATTAGTAAAAAAGAACTTTAGATAACATCTGCTTGACATTATCACACATTATTCTGAATTATGGGTTATTGCATCAGTTTTCAAGAATTATTTGGTAGCATTTGAGATTGTCTCTGGCTTCTTTCAATTTTTGCCTTAAGCCTGAATTAAATGACACCAGAAAATGGCCATAACTCAAAACAGTTTTAATCCAGCTTGCTTATCTGTCTTATTTTTAATGGTGTTAAAAGCACATGTCACGTGGATTCAGAACACGATGGGAACAGTCAAGTCACTAGCAGACTTTATTTTTAAAGTTTGTGGCCTCAAAATCACCTTTTACGAGTGCAAAATTCCCTTCCATATGTGTGTAGTGTACTGCTGTTCATTCAATACAACCATATTGTGCTGTTCATCCTTTCAAATAAAAGAGAACAGTCTGCAAACAGGAAAAAATCCTCTTGTCCAAGTTCACAGTAGTTACATGGCACCACAGTACACTGTTAAAAGGGAAAAGACAAACCTACATCTCACGGTCATCCATAACCCTTCCTTCATCAATGTTAACATTTATATAATGAGTGTATATACATGTGTGTTTTCTACTTATAGTAAAATGCAAATTCGGGTTATTGAACTGTCTACAGTATCTGATATATTTGTTGCTCCACTCCTTTTTCAAGTCTAATAAGAAATGTGGGAATCTGTCACTAGCTCTTGGATTTTGGCTTGCTCACAAGGGAAGAGAAGAAGAGAATAAATCACTAAACAGAAGGTTGTATTAATCTTACAACCACCTTAAAGAAACCTCGCTGAGAAGCTTATTCAGAATGTAATTTTTCTTTGGTTTTGTTTTGGTTTTGTTTGTTTGTTTTATTGGGTTTTTTTTCTGACAGTTTTGAGGAAAGTGACAGGGAACACATGGGACAGAGTATTAGAGAAATTTAACCTCAAAAGGGGAGAAAGTGTTTTATGTTACCTCCTGGTTAGCAGCAGCTAGTTCTTCTTCCAGTGCAGAGACTCTTTCTAAAGAAACCCTCAGTCGTTCCCTTACCTAGAAGAAAAATCAAAATATGTGCAGTAACGTAATTTCTATTAGTCTTTAAAGATTATATAATCTGCCATATGCTCTACTGTATGGCCTGCCA
>VZTN01012469.1:5557-25009 GCA_013400515.1 Erpornis zantholeuca
CAGGTCAACTATTCTTAGCACACAAGGCCTTTCTGAAGTTCAAAACCCAAACTACTAACTTCAAAAAGTCTAGCAAATATTTTTCATGTGCAGGAAGATGATGATCCTGGAATCTTGTGTACAGTGCTAGCAGTTAATCTCACTAGAATAAAAAAGGTAACTGCAGTCTACTCACTATAGGAGTTGGAACTAAGCCATCCTGGAGCAAGCAGGCAGTGGAAGGAAAGGAATGGTTTCGAGAACATTAGTGTGAAAAGGACTCTTTAGATGTATGAAAAAAAAATGAAGTTACAAAAATAGCTTTGTTGTTTATACCCAAATTTTTATATTGTCATTCACAGGTGAAGTCCAGATCCTATAGACAATAGATCGATAGTTGATTCTGTGATTCTGTGTGATTCTATAATAATTGGGATATTCCCTTTCATAGCTACAACTTTCAGTCACAAGAGGTTCATCGATGCCTAGTCATGCATGAGGAATCCCAAATGTACATCTATATATAACATGGATAAGTCACGGCATGATGCATTCTAAACATATGAGTCAATATATTCAACAGTTTAAGCCATGCATGGGGAAAGTTCTTCCTGTTCACTAATGACTAATATTAGTCAGTCCTAATAAGCAGAACCAAGGGAAACATGTTTGTGACAATTCACTGTTTTGTCATTTTATCTATTAAAGGTTACTTGAGTTCATGTTGTCTGCATATTACTTTAGCCTCAGGTACAGGATTTCTTGAGGTTTTGATTTTTTTTCTTTAAAATCACAGCTGTAATAACCCAGTCTCTGGAATTCACTAGGTCATGTTATCATATCTATCCATTAAATAAAGCAAAAGCCTTACTAAAGAAAGCAGCAAACAGAAAGACCTAATTTTCTACTATTAAGCCTTATTACAACAAACACCTATGAACCTTTTCATCAAGCAACTCCACATTAGCAACATTATGCAAAAAACAAAGATACCTATTGAACAAATTAGCAGATTCTGTTCAACATGCTACTGTTCTGAAGAACAGAAATTGTAGAAATAGAATATGAGAGGACAAAAGATAAATGCAGTCTGAAGATGATAATTTTCAGTAGAAATGTAGCTCTTCATCATGTCACAACTATAAAACAGAAGCATGTTTTGCTCAAATCAAGGTTGATATAGAGGGATGTTTTAAAACCTAAAATGATCTGCCAAAATTTTTGCTGCTTAAGGTCACACTATATCCTGAGCTGCTGCACATTCATATACTGGAGGTCTTTGAAGTCATGTTCAATTAACCAACTGAATTATATTTTTAGTATATTTGGTAAGATTTCTGTTTTAAGAGGGCAATTTCCCAGCAAAGTTGTATTGTAAAACATCCATGAGACTGTTAAACAATGCAGCTGTGCTACCCAGAGGAAAACTTTATTTAGTCACTAGTATTACTGTCATACAATGGTAAATTTTAGGCTCTGTGTCAGAAATGCAATTCAGCATGACTTTTATTAAATACACAATACCACCCAAAGTGATTCAAANATCCAAGTAAGCACAGAAAGGGTTTCTTAGTCTTAGTACATGAACACTGTCAGAGCTCCAGCCTCAGGGCCATACTCTTCCCATAGCAAGCTGTAGGTCAGAACAGGAGCACATACTCCAGTCTTCCCTGTACAAAGTCTGACCCTTTCTTCAAAGCTGCAGAACTAGATCATTTTCTCACACGGAACTATTACAGAAAAACCAGCTTACAGGAGGCAATAGGAGCATATGGGTTTTAATTTTTCAAACCAACAAGCAAGATTTCTGACCAGTTCATCTGTCAACACACTTATTCCTGCGACATTCTGAGTGACAAATGTGGTGGCCAAGAACTTACCGCAGTCCACATTTCCACTGCTAATATATTCATTTGACTCCAGCTAAAACACTTAAATCCAAATGACTCCACAACTAATATTTTCTTCTGTTTTAAATGAGTAATCTCTTACTTAATTGGTTGTTAATTACAGGTTCTTGAATACCAACACCGCAGAATGAAATCCTCTCTAGAGGCAGCACAGCAAGCCACAACTAAGGTTTTCCTATGGCATCTTCTTGCATTTATCATCTGTAAGAAGACAGCTTTTGCCCCTGGGGTAAGAGCAGAGTTCAACAACTGCTTGGCCATCTCCTTCTTCTGATTCTTCCCTCTGCTCTCCTTCCTGATGTGAAGAGCAGCAATTACTTCCAGCTGAGAACAGACTGAGAGCTAGGTCACCAGTTTAGTAGCTCAGCTTTAGGAAAAAAATCCTTAAGATGGTCAGACTGCAGTAAGACAGGGTTTAACTAGCTCACTTGGAAAGAAACATAAAAGTGAAGGAAAAGGAAATGCAGCTGCTACTTACAAGCAGTCATCAAACCATTACAGTTGTACTTTTCTCCTTGCCAGTTCCTCAGTAACTAACAATTTCTGAGCCAGTACAACAGCTGTAATATTGTATATAAATGCATTAATGCTCTAGGGAGATATACTGTTTGGGAGAACACTAACTTAAATAATCTTCTCAGGTTTTATTTTTGTTATCTCACTGCTGATGATTTACAGATTTTACAGGAAGTATTCTATCAGCCAGTGCATGACTGCACAACCAAAGAATCTCCATATTTCAGAGAAACATGTAGGCCAATTGTTTGCTGGAAAATGTACAGATGTAATCTGGGAATGCTCAAAGATTCAGTGATAGGTTATTTTTCTTGTGATGTTTTTCTGCAGACACTCTGCTTCCACCGGAACCATGGCCTTATAAGTAGAAACCCGGGCTGTAACTTCCTATGACGTGCAGCATGTTACCATACATGCTTTCCCCTTAACTCATCAAGTGTCCCAGGCTGCTACTCACTCAGAGGTGAACAGCCAAGGAATGTCACCATGCAGTACTACACTAATGCATTCCAGTGCTCAAGACGTCACCAAATTTTACCTATGAAGGCTAACACTTCAGTGTGTACTGTGGGCAAATATTACTATGGATCTGGACCAGGAGAAAGAATTTTCTTTTTTTTCCCTATTTTTGTCACTGTTGTTGGCTTAGGTTTTTGTTTTTAAGAGTTTTTTTTTTTAAACGCCTTAACTACATTTTTCAATATGCTGTCTCAGAGTATGTGCCTCTGAATTATTCTTCTTTACTATGTTACATTTAAAATTATGATGCAAGGAAGCTTAGGATACTTCTATCAGGAAAATCAAATTATTTCAGAAGGGAACAAGTTATAAAAACTCTCAAAAATAAAACCAAGACTTTGAAATTTATAACAAAGAAAGTCTATAATATAGTATATAATTTTCACTCAGCTCATTATCATCATAAATCCAATATTTAATCATATTCTGCTTTGATAAATATTAAGAAGGCCATTCTAATAATATATTGCAATGGTTTGGTCTTTCTATGCAATGTAGAAACAATCAACCCATGCTGAACATTCATCTACTATGCAAGTAGTATCTACTTCAAAAGACAAGGAAATTAAATAAGTAACCTATAAAACACTTTATTACAGTATGACATCTCAGCTGTTCAGCATAGCAGGAGTGAAGAGTACTGAGATTACAGAGTTTAAAACTGTGCAACTGCACTGGAATTCTGCTGTGCTAATTAAAATCATACTGGAAATCTGAACCTGTAAAAGAGATTCACATGTGAGAAACAAGGTATGACAAATCCCACAAGTGAACTAGACAACAGAACGCACACAAAAATTATTTCACCACTGGTTGCTCACATCACAAGTTCCTCAAATCAATACCCATTTCCTCCTCTCCATACAGGTTTCTTATGAAGTCTCATTTTGTCTCCTAATTATCTGTTTTCGTTTCCAAACTATGTCCAGAGTGCAGGTTCTATTTAAATCATAGTGAAGGATACTGCAATTCTTGCACTAACAGGGCAAGCAAACAATCTTTCACCATTCAGCTCTTTGATTTGTGTACCTCGTTAAATCATTGTTCCACAATCTGATTTTCTAATCATTCCTATGACTTCTACTGATTCTTTTATATCACATTAGCAAGATAAAACAAACAACGGGTAAACTTTCATAGCACCTTTGTTATTCTAAAAAGAGCAAAGTACTACAGCCGCCCAAGTGCTGAGAATGAACTGTGAACTTTAATGAAGATTTACAGCAGCTTCATTAAGAAGATTAGAGGAAGACAGTCCCTCTGATCACACACAGGTGAAACAAGGAAGAAAATACAGTTTTGTTTTCCTCCTGCTTGTGAGGAAGGCACTAATCAATGCAATAACCCAACCTCTCCATCTGACTCTCAGTTGTTTGTCAGATGCAATGAAGAAAAAGTAAAGAAATTCAAAGTATCAAAACATATACAGTTTTACTGCACATGTGATTATTTTTTGTTAGGAAATAACTATTATCAAGTAATAATAAATAGTTACTATTTATTGTCACAATTCTTTCCATCTCAAATGCCTCTCTTCCTGGTTGCATTTCAGAGATGAAAGAATCTCAGGGTGAAGGCTAGTTCAGCTTACCCTGTAACTTCACACAGAGAGAAAACAGCTGTTGCAGATTTAACCTAATAATATGGTCACCACCATTTCACCAAGTTCTGGCCTCATTATTTATAAGGATAGTATTAGTTTATTTGTTTTAAAAACCAACAGACATCTCCTACAAGAGTAGGAGATCAAGGAGAACCAATTAATAAGGTATGAATTGTGTTTACTGAAGCTTCTGTAATTAAATAATATAAAGTTTTGCTCTCCAATTTAAACAGATATGAATGCCATAATGTGAAAAAACCATAACTACAAATGAACTCAGAAAGAAAAGATAACAAACAAGCTGTGAAGTAAAAAAATATGTAATTATGTAAAAGGAATACTTGATTTTATTCTTTTGCTCATCTCTGTCTGTCTGAACAACATTATGATTGTTGTTCATAACATTAGGAAAAGCATTATATCATCTTTTGCAAATGCTGTATATCCGAGATAAATGTTAGAGTTTTATTCAGTGCTAATGAGTGCAGTAGTCCAACACCAACGCATCCACATTATTTGGACTCTCGCTATTATCTTCAGATTCAAGTAGCAGCGAACCAAAGCCAATACGTTCTTTGTCTTCAAATATAAGATTTATTTCTGTGGCTGATTTCATAGAGGTAATTTTTAAGCAGGCCTCAGAAAAGCCAATTATAAAAAGTCAATAATTTATAACAGTTTCAACTTATTTTTTCCTGGTTTTGTAACATAATCCAGGATCAAAGCTTTCCCTTTTATTTTTTTTAATTAGAAACTTTTAAAATAATGAAAATATCAATCATATTATGAAAAGTCTTCAGAGTTCATTTTTTAAAGAAATCCCTCCTTGGACCTTCAATTTTGATTAAAAACATTTTATTTCTAAAAGGTTTTTCACATAACTATCTGTAAATAACACTCAGCCACTGAAGACTGGGAGGTTATACTGTGGAACTCTAGCTAATCTTGTATGTTGACTTAAAGGGGTGCTAACAAAAAAATGAAGGCAATTCGTACCAGAGGTAATTCCAGCTTGACAGATTGGAATTGACATAGCAAGGCTTCCTGAAACTGCAAATATAGGATTTTTTTGCAGTTTCTCCACAGTTGGAGCTCACCAGGGAGTTTCATCAGATTTGTTCTTACAATGCCAGAAACATGGGATTTGTCCTTACAAGTCCCTGTTGCTTTGTCTTTCTTCTTTTTCTGTATCTACAGAAAGATGCAAACAAGTAATAGAAAAGTACATAAGAGGGTACCTTTTCCTCCATGTTTCTAAGCAGGAAAGAAAGAACAAGGAGGAGGAGAAAAAGATCACACAACATGATCTAGAGAAGCCATGCAAATTCTAGAAAACATGAGAGAAAGAGCATTACTGGAGAGGATTTTTAAAAGTAATACCACTAGTTATTATGCCTGTTTCTCTATAGGTTCCTTCAGTCTGGATATTGAATGGACCATTTGAGATGGCAGCCAGTGATTGAGAATATGAAATCAAAGTTGCTCCACCATCACACAGAAAAACTAAAGCATCCAGAATCTGATGTTTGGAAAGAAGAGACAAGTTGGCAGTACTAAAGCTGAAAGCAAAGGACAATGTCAATAAACACCTAGTTAAAGAAAAAAAAATGCCTTAGGCATGTGACAGGTTACTTAGCATACACAACCCATGTTTCTGCTATATAACATTCCTATGGCATACTTTATGAGGCCTGAAAGACATTAGCTTCTATTTGTGCACTTTCTGTGAAGCAAGAGCCACCTCGTCTGGATGCCATTCAGTGATTCGCACTGCATTCTCTCTTATATTTAGTGAATCACACTTTCAAACGTTGCAGTGTGTTGTAAGCCAGGGTGCTTTTTCTCTGGCCTACAACCTTCCGGAAGCTGGCTGCGTTGGTGGAAAGAAGTGAGGAAGGGTCTTTGCAAAGGTTTTCAGAGACGTTTGTTCCAGCCCCACAGGCACGCTGATCCAGAGGAAAAGACAAAGGCTTCCGGGGGGTGATAAGGGTTAAGCATGTGGAGTGGTCCGGGCAGGCCACATACCAAGGTGGGGCCAGGGCAGGGGGACTAATAGGAGGGTAGGTGGGGGTGGGCTGATGGGCAGGGGCTCATGGGGGTTGTAGGCACACCTTGGGACTGAACAGGGCCTATGGAGAGGGGGGGACAGGGGCACATTTAGCTTTTGTGTTCCTTCTTAACAGGGGCTTCCCACAGCAGTGGAGTGAGAAGAGGATCTCCAAAAAAATTGTGAAGTGTCACTTTCCTTCATTCAGTACACAGGTACCTGAATGATGAGAATCCTGGAGGAAGTAAATTGGCACAGTTCAAACTCCCAGAAAACTCTTTGGGTAAAAGATAATTACTTTTTGGTTAGCACATCACATTCCAGTCTAATTATGAACTGAAATAGGAGATCTAACTACAAAACTTCTCGGGTTATGCAATAGTATAAAGAAACATTTCTTTCTCTTGCATGAACTTACATACCACTTCCCTGAAAATACAAAAACTATCTTTTACATATTATTTCCACTCACAAAAAAAGAAAAATAAATGAAAAAAACAAGAAAAGCAGGCTGTAAAGCCACTGTTTTCAGAAGCACTCTGGCAAAATGTTATCTAGCACTTGACTCCCCTCATGCCCAGAAATCCAAATTTTCTTTAAGGTTTTTTTAATGGCATACTGCTATGAATGCACATAACCAATTCATTATTGCCTGTCTGAATCTGCAATAAACCTGAAACAACTCCCTACATGATATTTATAACTTTATGAACCAACCATCACAGGATAATTGTAACAGTGGAGTAACTGAGCAGTTTACATAAAAAGCAGCTTCTTTCCTCTCATAAAACTGACATACACTCCTTTCAGGTACTTGAAGTAGGTGTTACATGCAGGCAATGACTACTAGCCATGAACAGGCAAAGGCATAGATTGTCTAATGGTGAATAATGTCTGACCCATCTGATTTTGTTCTATGACAAAATGACTGAATTTGTAGATAAGGGAAAGCAGTTTCCTCAGATGTAGCAAGGCTTTCAAGCACTCTCATAATATTCTTGTGCACAAGAAGGAACGTTACTGTCCAAGTGGGTGGCTTAGCTGGGTGAATAACAGGAGTCTGTCCTGGGGTCATCCTGATTAACATCTTCCTCTAGCAATCTGGAGGACATGATGGAATGAAGGTTAGTTAAGTTTTCTGATAGCACCAACCTGGTAGAAACCAGCTAACACACTTGGGAAGAGGACTGCCACTTACAGACAGCTCAGCAGGCTGGAGGAAAAGGCTGACAGAAACTTCTTAAAATTCAATGAGAACAAATGGAGAGAACTCCAACTGGGAAGAAAAAACTCTTGCACCTCACTGGAGGTAGGGATGGAGTGGAAACCAGTGCTGTCAAGAAGGACCTGGTGGACAGGCAGGGTGTCAAGCAGCATGTGAGCCAGCAGTGTCTCTTGATGGCAGCGAAGACCTAAAACATCCTGGGCTGTATTCAGAAGAGCAGTGTTGCAATATGAAGCAATGCAGATTGCCCAGGCAGGTGCAAAGGGGAGCCACTTTATTGCAAAAACCTGGCTTTTTTAAGCAGTTAGCCTGTTATCAGTTTACATAGTTTTAAAGCACAACAAACATAACTCATCCAACCACCATACACCACGATGTGAGCATGTGACAGTCACGCAGCAGGTTTTTCTACCCCTAATTCAGCTGTGTCTCTTTCCCACTGTATTTTTCTACTTAGATGAAGTAACAGGCCTGAGCCATGATTTTACAAAGGCAACAAGGCCTTCATGCAACACAGAGCTAGAACAGCAAGGGAAGCAATTAGCCTCTCTACTCAGAGCACTTGTTGGACCATATCTAGATGCTGCATTCAGTTCTCGGCCCCTCAGTATATGAAAGACACTAGTAAAATTCATGAAGTTCAAGAGAGAGGCAGCAAGACGGCTGAGAGCTGGACCACTTGAGCAGTGAGGAAATGCTGATGGACCCATCCTTGTTCAGGCTGTTCGATAGATGGCTTTGGGAGGACCAAACAGCAGCCTGTCAGGGAAGGAAGATTTATAAACACATTTAGAGTAAAAGTGAGAGAACCACTGTCTCTCATCAGGGGCAGCAATGCCTCTCTGCTCTATGGCAGCCATTCTGCTCTCTGCTCCGTGGCTAAGGTACAATATCTAGGCTGACAAATCATACAAGAGCATCTTGGAAATAAAGCTCAACTGAGTCACACTCTGGGCTTATTTTCTGTGAAATCAAGACAATAGAAGTTTCTTGGTAAAGACTCCCAAACAAAAAGCCATCAGCAATTAAGATACATATTAGTCCTACAGGGAGCCACACCCATTCTTCATATCCCAAGTACCCACTCTAAGATTGTGCTATACATCTGTGGATTCACAGCCAAATATGCACAGGAGTCCACCCTCAGACAACATTAGGCTTTAAAGTTTATCACCATAATTTTCCCTTTTTCTTCTAAGTTGGTTTGCAGTTCCTATCCCTCCCAGAGTCCAGGTTCAAAGCAGGACTGGGACTCTGTGCCCCATAAGCCTACCTGAAAAGCAAATAGCAGTTGTTTTCAGCTCTGCTGAGCCCCTAGCAGGGTATGCTGCAGAGCTTGAACCAGTCGTACCTACAAGCAGTAACAGGTCAGACAGCCGTTCCCTGATTACTGCAGTGAGACACGTAGCCCTGCTCCAGCACAGTACCAGACATAGAGGTCCCATGACTTTCCTCATCTGTTCATTTGGCCTGACTGAAACTTGCTTTTACACAAAAGTCTACCTCTCTCCTATCATGATAATCACATAACAAATTTAACTTTTTTACAACCAGGGAACATAAGGGATAAGCAAAGCTACTGCAGTGGCTCAGTGAAAGCATCACTGAAATTTTTCCACTGAACTTGTGCTGTGGGGTAGAGCCTCAGACAACACAGATGTTCTTGGAGACTTCCAAGTGTGGCTAAGTTTCTTCTTTCTCCTGGAAACAAGGTCCCACTTCAGCATACCCAGAGAGAGGGTCTCCTGAGCACTAGCTGTCCTCCCTGCTGGAGAAGGCAGTAACTCATCCCTCAAAGCACAACCACACCAGCTCCCACCAGGCTCACCTCCCTTCTGCAATCACAATAGCCAGCTAAGGACCCTCAAGGCTCCCCACTTAGCCTTTGCCTTTCTTCTCACTGCACATATAGCACATGTGCAACAGCCAGCCACAAAAATTTAGTCAGAAACAGAAGACACTGACATTTAGTGCAGCACTCCTACTCTTGGATACTGTGCATCTTTAACACTTAAGGTAGGGCTTTGACACCTAAATTGTTTATTTTGTATGTTGTCCTGCTGTTACTATGTGTGCTACAGTGAAATGGGCTTTGTCCCTACATCACCAGATGACACCAGATGAGGATCCTGGGTGACAGTGACTTCGTAGATCCTTCTCTTGCTAATTCATTGAACTACATAGAAAGAAAAATCCTCACTGCTGTTCTTGTCTAAATTTAACTTTGAACAAATACTGGATGTTAACAATCTCAACAGACCTGCGCATTCATTCTTTGTGCTTACTACCATGGTTTTTTACTCACATTTATACAGTTCAGATAAAGGGTTTGTTCTTGCTTTTTATCAACAGAAATAAGATCAGAGATTTCCCTCCATCTGTACTTTTCTCCTGAAGCATATTCCCAAAAACCTTCCTTCATCCTACCCCAGGTATTTTGGCATTTTTTCTATAAAGAGAAGGAAAGGAAAGGAAAGGAAAGGAAAGGAAAGGAAAGGAAAGGAAAGGAAAGGAAAGGAAAGGAAAGGAAAGGAAAGGAAAGGAAAGGAAAAATGCCCAACATGTTCTGACTGTGGCCTCCCATTCCCTGTCTCCCTGCACCACTGGGTGGGAGAAGGTAGAGAATTGGGAATGAAGTTACACTTGGGAAGGAGAGAGGGGTAGGAGGAGGGTGTTTTTAAGATTTGTCTTATTTCTCATTATCCTGGTCTGATCCAACATGTTCTGACTGTGGCCTCCCATTCCCTGTCTCCCTGCACCACTGGGTGGGAGAAGGTAGAGAATTGGGAATGAAGTTACACTTGGGAAGGAGAGAGGGGTAGGAGGAGGGTGTTTTTAAGATTTGTCTTATTTCTCATTATCCTGGTCTGATTTTGATTGGAGATAAATTCAATTAATTTCTCCAAGTCATGTCTGCTTTGTCTGCAATGGTAATTTGTGAGTGATCCCTCCTGACCTTATCTCAAATCATGAGACTTCCATTATATTTCCTCTCCCCTGTCCCATTGAGGAGGGTAGTGATAAGGTGGCTTTGGTGGGCACCTGGCATCCAGCCAAGGTCAAGTCACACCAATGTGCTGTCACTAGCCTCTGGAATGCTTTAAGGAATGCAGAAGGATCACACATTATTTTGTTGTTGAGGACTATGTTATAAACATTAACAAGAACATATACAACTACATAAACCTGTTTCCTTATTTCCACTGCTTGTGTGAATTTTATGTTCCTTCCATGGTGGCAAGACAATTGCAATTTTTCCAGATGGAAAAAGATAGAAGGTCTCAGCCTCCAAGACTTCCGAAGCTAGAAAATAACAGCAATATCACAGATATCATCACCTGGGTTAGAATAAATAAATAAGGAAAAAGTCAAGTTGCCAGGGACAATCATTAACTGCTATTTCTATTATGTCACTGTACATTCTGCTCCCTTTATTTTAATTTTCATTGTCTTTTACATGAGCCAGTCCAAAGCTGTAGAAATAAGTCAGCAAACTTTTCACTCCTCTTTTTTATTCTTCGTAAATAAACTTGAACTTTAGCCATAGCAACCTTCACCTTATTTAGCCTTCAGATAACTCTTTTTCAGTTTACCCCAGTCACTCCAAGATGACCTTTGCAGTCAGTCAGGAAATGTCTAGAGATTATGAGTAGTCTGTTTCTTTGATGCCCTGTAAAGCTGCTGCCAGTGGCAGAGAACTTTATTTTTCATTTTACTTTTAATCAATTTTCAGGGAAAGGAATAACATTCTTAAAAGGCAGATTACATGCACTCTTGCCTTCTTTACAGGCTTAACTTCCAGTAACTGCAACAGGATGCTGCATGAGCATAGGACTGACTCCTTACACATAATTCACAATATGGAGGACTTTTTTCCAACAACTTTGTACAGAAAACTCCTAAGGGATGGATACAGACCAAACTAGAAATGAAGCAGGAGAAGTCTGCCCTTACATATAATACCTGTCTGGTAAGAGAGCAATTATAGAACACCTTTTGAACCCTGTCGTTTCTCCCTGGTCTCACAGATCCATATTTATTGCCTTTTGATCTTTGCCTTATGCTGCAAGAGTAACACTAATGTGCAGAGTTCGGACAATGTCAGTTTTTCCTCTAAGTAATAACCTTGCTGGTTAAAAATCTCCTTCACTACAGATCTTGCACCCTGCATGTGGGAACAGATTGTGTATATTGTCCATGAGCAGAGCTGCCACTGGCATCAGAGGGACTATCACACATAGCTCACACGCAGGATCAGTTTGCTAATCCTAAGGTAAACATGAAGAAGTCTACACCTGTAAGATTTTTCTTACTGCTGGACAGCAACTAAAATAAAAATCTTGCTGCTGCTAATGATTTATTTGATCTATTCAATACTATTTCAGGATATGGATGTAAAAAACTGGATTATTTTTACAGCTCTGACTATAAGCAAACTTTTTCTTCTGATGTGATAAAGCCTTATTTCTCAAAGATGTGGCTGGTTACTTTACCTAATCCATACTTTTACATATAGAAGTGGTACAAATTCTGAAAATAGGTGGAGAAATCTGATTAATCTGCAGAAATGCTTTAAACTTACCATTGTTATCTGGGTACTGACAGTTTTACTCTTGAATAAAACCAGCAGAGTTGCTAATGAAAACATCAGTCTTGATAGTGGAATGAACAGCTCTTGGTGGAAGTAAAGCATACAGCACACATTCAGTTTTTTCAAGAAGTATGTCAATGGGACCATTAACATTATGGAAGGCCTGACCTTTCTCAGCTTGCACTTCTAGTTCAGACTATAAGGATTTGCTAAATCTTCCACCTGCATTTGCAACATTCTGCAGTAGGAGGTTTGTCCTCCTACTGTTCCAAGGATTTTCTGTTTATCTGGTTCTGGGGTTTTGCCGTTCTTTCTCACCAATACTTTCTCACCTGCTTTCTGCCTGCCCTTCTTACCTAGGCTAGGCTGTTACTGTTTTATATAGTGAATAAATACCTCCCGTGAGTCTGGAACTGACTCACTCGAAAGGAGACTCTCAGTCCTTATCTTTTATACTCACATGCCCCTCTGCTGACACCGGCTCTCTGCTCTGTCCTTATGAGTAAAGCAGAATGGAAAGTGCTGATAAGAGGATTAGCAGATGAAAAAGTCCCAAAGATCAGTTTGCAACCATAGAGCGTTCATGCATACCACCACAAAGACTGGGTCCCTGAAGGGGGATGTATCTCACACAGATATTGCTATCTCAAAGTGAGCCAATTAGCCCACGATTATCATCTAGCCTTCCTCCATGTCATTGGAGAGAGAAACAAAAGTCATCTGAGTGAGACAAATCTGTTCACCTATTTTAGGCCTGCCTTAGGAGGATATCTCATCCACAGTGGGTGCCTGGTGGTAAGAAAGCTAAAATTAGTCACTACAGGGTTAAAAAAAGGACAAGTGGAGATTTCCACATTTCCAAGAGGAAAAAGATTAAGCATCCCAGGAGAAGACAGGTTGTGTTAACAACTGTTGTTGGACTTAGTGTCAGTGACTGCCTCCTTAGATCTAAACCTTCAGAGCTGGACAGCAGAGGAAATAAACAACACATACTTCCTTGGAACTGCATGGGGTGGGTGTACACACCATAAAAGAAACTGAACAAACAAATGGTCCGTGGGAGCCAGGAAAGCCATCTGCAGAGGAAGCATACAAGAGCAGGCAAAGCAGCAAGCGGCGGACGCTCCCTAAGAGCTGCGCGTGTCTCGCACAGCAGCACATGTGACACAAACCACATGAAAGGCGCCCGGCGCTCTCTGCCATCGAAACTGCCAAAACAAGCAGACACAGGGCAAGCAGGAGCAACAGTTATGATCACAGTCACAAATTGCAGATACACTGGTGGAAGGGGAATGTCTGAACTGCAATAAACAGACAGAAAATCATGGTGCAGCTTTGAAATCCAAAAGTAACTTTTGCTACCCAAGGCTAGGGTCATTTTTGTCTTCTTCTATTTGCTAACATCTGAACTATATTGTAATACCTTTGTGTTTGGTTTATGGGAGTTCCAAGCAGAGCCTAACAAATCCAGTGTGATAATAACACACTTTCTTGAAATAGGAACCTTGCAGAGCCATGTTTTCATGCTAGCTCAGCACTTTTAACAGTTCCATTTGAAAAAAAAAAAAAAAGAGAGGATTAAAAAAAAGAAAGAAAGAAAAAAGGTTGCTTGTGTTTTTGAAAGACTAGAAAGCAAGCAGCAAGGTTTTATCTTTTTCTTTTGCTTGAGGCAGAGGGCAGCAGGAAAGCTGGAAGGCAGGTCAATTCTTATATTAGATTCTGTTAGATTCTATTTCATCTGATCCTGCTCATCCATCACAAAGTACTGCTGCTGCTGCTGCTGCTGCTGTCATCATAAAAGTAGAACCTGGTGTCAAGGTGAGCTTTTAATCCCTAAGATCCTAACAAAAACTTCTGAAATAAACTCAAAATACTGCAACTGGTTGGTATTTAGAAGATACAGTACCTTTCTTTTTAAAGTCTTCAAGCACTGTGGGATTTAGTATTAAAATCCAATGTGACTTTACACTAAAATGATCTGACAGAACACTCTGGTTCCAGCAGCAATAAACCTGGCACATCATATGTAGTTATAATACACCAAGACTAGAGAAGAAATCTTACTTGCAACAGCCTCTACTGCTATTTTTGCACACAAATGACTCCTTTACATTTCCTTTTCTCATCCTACATACTTTTGTTAAAGAACAGAATTAGTTCACAGAAGTACTCCTGAAAAGTCTCTGTCAAGATCCCACATAATGAGTTGAGCATGTTCTTAGCTTGTCATTATGGAAAGTCTCTTACAATACATTCTGCTCAAATTTTAATAAGAGGAAAATTCGATGTATAATAACTCCACATCTGAATTTGTCTTGGTTTTGTTACATGAAACAGAATGGCAAATCATACCTTTATAAGTAAAAAAAAAAAAAAAGAAATGTTGTTAAGACAACCAAACACTTGCTTTTGTGCTTATTTTAATAAGATCTGTTAGAAAGATCTTTTAAAAAAGGGTTTTAATTCTTAATTTTCCTCAAGCTTAATTTATGAAACAGATTTTCTCATAAATTAAGGCTTAAAAGAAATATTATACCAATCTACTCAGGGGCATTTCCCTCTTTTTTGTTGTCAGCTCTTCCAGTGCAACTGATGCTTAGAGAAGAATGTCTTCAAGCATACTTTAAGGGTTGTACTCAGGCTGTAAAGACAAGTAACATTTAAAACTGAATGCAGAGCTTAAACGTAGCAGAATGGAGGGCTTAGGACCCTCCAGAATGTTTCTCTCTTTTGCAATCAAAGAAATAAGACATTATGTTTCCTTCTACTGGCTGCCAAAATGAGTAAGTGCTATGGTGCCTGTTTCTACCCCTCATGCAGACACCCCTCAGCACATGTTAACTACAGGTCTCTGAAGCTCCCGAGTAAAATTCTTATGTTTGTTCTCACATCAAGCCAACACATTGGTGACAGCAGTGTGTTCCCCTCAGTATCCCAGCTCTGCCTCCAGCATGGAATTCTCACAGCAGCTTTGTCCCAGGCTTCATCAGGGGCTGCAAGAACAGTCTCCATCCAGGTCTGTTGCTGTCATGATACTACAGTAAAATAATTTCCTTCCTTTCTTTCTTTCTGATATTTTTAATTTGTCATAGAGATGTTCACTAAGCAGCATAAAAAATACTAGGATTAGTACAAACACATAAAAAGCTAAAAAAATGAATACTAGTAAGAACAACCAATGACAGGGTTACGAAGTAAAACTAGTTGGTGGGGATGGATGTCAGAGAAATATAAAGAACGTCTTTCATTGAATAATATATTGAGTAGCCATTGCTCAGCTTACAATGCCTACAAGGTACATCTGTCCTAAGAAATTACTGAATCCTTGCTCCAGCCTTACACAGTAAACTTGTTAAATGAGCATATATTAATTGCCCCTTCTGTTTACTTTGATGACTCCCAGAAACAGCCAAAAGTAACCCTAATCAATAAACAACCATCCCCTCATCATTTCAACCACAGAAACGAACACATATTTCAGTACCTCTTAGAATATACCTTAAAGATAAAAAATCTGTACATGCACCTGGTTTGGCCAGTCACTGCTCCTTTCACTGTTAATGTGTAAGTACCTTTTGAGGAAAGAGAATTTTTTTTAAGAAACATGTGCAGCTCCATGTATGAACAACTGTCAGTAAATGTTTTCTTCTAGTCTCAAAACTTAATAGATTTTAGTAAGAAGAAATATCTGCTCTTTCAATTGGCACACAGTCACTCTAAAAAAGGCCCAAACCTCAACACACACAAAAAAACCCTCAAAAAATCAAATCAGCACGGTTCTTGGGTTCTCAAAATGTATGCATGTCTATGCACAATGGGATATGTACCATTAACATCTGAGTGAAGCAGCAAAACAGAAAAGGTCTTGTACACTGTAGATCATGTACACAGGAGAAAACTGTATACCACAGATTGTAGCTCAGTTCATATAATTTAAAAACCTAACATCAATCCAGTTGTTCCACTAGTGAAATGCTATTAATTTCATGTAGATTTTCCATTTCCAGATTTTTCTCATGCAACACCACCTGTCACAGAGCCAAGCAGAACAAAATGGCTGTTACAAAAGCATAATTCTAAAGGGAGGTATTTTATCATCTTACAAGTTATAGGGATTAATGGCTGAAAAGGATAGTAAGCAACCAGTAAGAGCATGACAAAGAGGAAGTTTACACTGGTGAGAAACCTGACAATTATTTGAGCTCCTGCTTCATGAGATGTTCTCTAGCATCATTACCCCAAAGAGGAGTAAAATTCAGGCACCTATAAACAGGATGATCAACCAAGCTGCACAGAACCACCACTGATGTGCCTTTGTAACCCCCTTTCCCATTTTCCATCCATGGTATCCAGATGCTGGACCCATATTTTCAACAGACTTTGCAGGTTCACTAAATATTGTCACAACCCATTTCATAGGCCTGTCTTTTTCAGAATTGTTGGCTGCTTCTGAAAACACTTCAATGCTTAAGAAGCAGCCCACCAATGTTCATAAATTGTCACAAGTCACTGTGTTTTCCTTTCATATTCCACAGCTGATGACAATAATTAGTTTTCAACTGTAATACCAGGTCTTTATACATGAAGTAGACTACTACTATAAATACCAGCTCCTGCAAACAGGCTTATGTTTATTTGTTCCCAAGAGAAATCTTTCCTGGCTTGCACCTAGGATGCAGCAAAAACTCTCTCACCCCATCAGGTTGCTCATCCTTTTACAATGACATATCTAATGCCATTTGTTCTCATGGGTATAATAACAAGGTGTATCTTCCTAGATCTGTTTGTCACCCCAGTCTGTTCCTCCATGTCTTCCCTAGAAACTTACACAGCATCAGGCTGTCTTTGCCCAGGATTAGTCTACATTCTGTGTGCCTCAACTTTCAGCTTCATCTGCTCTTCCTCCATGTGCACATATTAAACTCACTGCCCTTACAATGGTGTGGTAACTCCCAGATCCCATCCCAGCCAGTAGAGGAACACCCTGCAGAGCTACTGGATCTGTTCCTTTGCAGTGGGTGCATTTATGCCTATATGGGCCACTTCCAGAGACATACCTTTGGGAGCAGGACAGAGAAGGTTAGATGAGCTTTGGATGGATTTTAGAGACCAAAAAAGAGCTGCACCTCTTCAGGTGTGCGTGTGAGACATACTATGATTTCTGCCCTGAATTTAGATTCTTCCCCATTGTTTTGTAGCTGACCAAAAGTAATGTCTCTTAACTCAATGTTATTTTAAAAAATTAGTCCTGAATTGTTAGAAAATATCTATTATTACAGCAATATGCTGCATGTTGCTTCAAAAGACTAAAGATACACAAAATTTGAGTCAAAACTTTGAAAGCAAAATATCTGTGTAACATTAAGATTCTGAAGTGGAACAATGACCATTTTCATCATCAGAAGTCCCTTCTCATGAAACAAATAAGGAATCTGTTTTTAGCTATTGCCATTGGCAATGAAAAAATAGCATTTTTCAAATAAATATGCACAAAATGGCCACACTGTGGTTTTACCCAAAATCTGAGGCAGATTTGAATCTACATTTTTGAAAGACTTCCAGCTACATCTGAATTGATGCTCCTAAAATATTCAGTTTGTGAAATAAAACTACCAGTTTCCAAGGCAGTGTTGTGTAAATTGAAAAATCATATTTCTGCAATTATTTCTTTTGCATATATGTATTACAATCTTATACAGAACTAGTGGGCTTCAGACACTCTACAAAAGCTTGAAGACAGACAATACATTAGGCATCTTCATAACTATAAAAAGTTATAAATGTTACCTAATATCCTAAAGCAGCTAAACAGTTCCAGGGAATCTGCCATAAGGCCCTGTCCCTATGACATCAGGTCAAATTTTCTGAATAAAGTAGACTGAAATCTCAGTTGGAAAGATTAAGTGATCTTTAACTAACCTTTCACATTATACAATTTTTTACTACTATTATTATTATTATTATTTCAATATTAATCCTATATTTAGATCCCAAAGGTGAGGCTAAAATATATCTATTGAGCTACTTAGCATTTGTTGAGCTAAAAAACAGGAGAGAAAAAGAGGAAAAAGGAGTGAGAATATGAGAAAGACAGAGGGAAAAATAAAAAGCAGGAATAGATAAGAGGAAGGGAAGAGAGAAAGACTGAAAGAGACCACATGAATTCTGCAAGACAGCAAAGCACTTCAGAAAGGGAAAGAGTGAGATGTTATTTACAACAAGAAATTTTCATAGATAAGAAAAAATAAATGAGTCAGAGTGATGCAACATGATGGAATTTAATCCAGCTGTTTGTGTCCTATGGCAACCCCAGATAAGCAATATCAGAAAACCAGATGGCAATAAATATTATCCTCATCAATAAAGAACAGATGCCAAGAGTACTTTTGACACATAAATATTATTTTACTCTGTTCCTATCCTTTGGCTATTCCCTTTCAAGGCTGGACAAGAAAATCCTGATCTTTTTTTTTAAATTACTTCAGATGCTACTCTTACTTTGTTATTTACTTACACCACTGTGTTAATCTCCTCCTGCAGATTAAGTAACATATGTAGATATATTCGTGATGTTATAATAAAGCCTCAAATCTAGTGGTTTGAAAACACTACACAGGAGTAATTTTCAACAAATATTATCTTTTTGTGAAGTGGCAATAGCATAGTAATTGTGAAGCACCATTCTGGAATCCAAACACTTTAATGGACATTCTGGTCACATTTTGATCTCCTTGGAGCCCTCAAAACATAAGTCTGGAAAACATAATTTTCCTCAAAATTATGTGAGAAACTAAGAAAATATTTTCTACTGAGAAAGCTAAAAAAGTATGAACTAAATTAAGAAAAAAATGGCTCCCATTTTTTTTTTCAAAATCTTTAATCAAAATCAGAATTTGTTGTTTTATAAAATTATATTTAATAATTTCTTAAATACAAAAATAAAAACTAGCTCTGACTAAATTCAGGACTAATAATGATGTTTTCCAGTACAGAAAGGATAAAAATCCTTCCTTTATCAGCTACTGAAAAAGTATACCTGTAGAAAGGGGCTGGCCCTGGTGT
>VZTN01012484.1:2100-16907 GCA_013400515.1 Erpornis zantholeuca
TAAGAGAAATCAAGAAGAAGAGTAGTGCAAGTCTGTAGTTTTATAAACAGCTTTTATCAGCATGAATTTTGAATTAGAATTAATTTGTCAAGGGAAACACTGAAGGATATGATAAATATTTTATGGAAAAAAACCCCTACAAAACCCTATTGTTTTGGAGTATCTGTATATCCATTGTTCAATACCTGTCTTGGTTTATTTTTTTTTTTCAGCTTGTGAAAGTATGCTTTGTTTGGTCTTTGTGGTATTCCATGTAGCTCTGAAGATTCATTCTACAGTAGAACTAACTGAAACTAAGGCATAGCTTTCTGAATTATGTAAGACATTTAATGTCCTGCTCTCTATTTGTTAACTATAATTGCAAACAAGCAAATACTGTTTGTTCAAGTGGAAATATGGTATTTTCTACCTTCCAGTGAGTCAAAATGACATGCTAAAGGATACGGCCAGAGATGCTTCACCATGTGGGTGGTCTCAGATTACACATTATTTACACTGAGTCTCTTCACTTACTTCAAGTTAAGCATGTGCTGAAATGCTTTGTTAAATCAGGGTTGTTGGGTATCGTGTAATCATTTACATTGAGGTTGTGTGAGCATACATCCAGTGGAAAGACAATTGCATTTTCAAGGAGGTCATATTCCATGTGCAAATGTAAACAAAAGGAGAATGATAAAGCAATAACATTATTATTCAGTGAACTTGCTTTTGTAGCTAGCCTTTGCTTGACAAGGGTAATGCTTTAATCACATCAGAGGATTTTTTCAAGCTTCATTCTGCAGAGTTTGGTCTTTGTTAGGATTTTTCTGTACCATGGATCGTGTGATAAGCCTTCAGTTGCTGATTCCTTGAAACAGGCTAAAGTGCATAAGAATAAAGAGAAAAGTAAAAGATAAAATCAGAGGAGTGAAGAAAAGCGAGTCCCTTTTTAATTTCTTTCAATTTTCCAGACACTTAGATGACTTGTCTTTTACAGAAGTTTTCAATTTAGATCAAACCAGGGAAAACTCCTTTTGGTGTTATTGTGGTTGAGATAAGCCTAGAATTGGTGTGCTGTGTTTCATTGAGCAGAAAATACAGAAACCTGCATTGGGGTGATTCCCCTTCCATATCAAAAACATAACTCTAGTGTATAAAATGGTGTCTTTCAGATAAAACTTTCTCAGCTGTCATTGATTCATTGTCAGAATTGTGGTCAAGTGGGAGTTTCAGATATATACTTGAAGTGTAAATTCTTTGTTTATGAAGCTGCTTGGTTTTTTTAATACATTGGGAATTAGCTGAGCTCCTTTATTCTGTTCCAGTGCTTTCATACTTATTTCCCCTGAAAGTTGCTCACCACCTCTGTTTTGTGAGCATTGGCTGTTCCTTCTGATATTCATGTCATTAGGACTTACAGTATGAGAGACAGGAACTCTGACTAACCTCCCTCTGCTGTCTGGGTGTTGGTTTGAAATCAGCAATGTATGCAGTACGTATGCACTGCTGTCTGACTGAATGTCGTGGGCTAGAAAACGCTTGAAAGGTTTTTCTCTCTAATGGTTGTCTGAATGCAATGAAATCAGAGAAGCAAATTGCATTTAGATGATTTGGGATCTATGGATTACATAGGCTATAAACCTTTAAACCTAGAGGCTTTTGTTTTTATTAGGAACTGTTGCCAAACATTTGTCTTTTTTTAGAGATCCTAATCCTAATGCAGGCAATCCTACCCTTGTTTTCTGAAAAAAACCCTGGGATTTTAATGAGTTGCAGTAATAGGTGTCCCATTGTGTCCCCATCACCATAGCTGTTGTTAGCTTGCTGGTGTTCAGGAGAGTGTCTGCAAGAGCAGTAGGAGAGGCGAGCTGAGCTGCAAAACGAGGCTCTTGGGTATAGGCAGGCACGTCTCAACTCTCAGCAGTCTGCCAGTTGCTCTGCTTGGAATGAGTTGGAACCAGACTAAGTTTGTCTCCAGCAGAGACAAGTCCTCACCAATTAGCTACAGGTGTTCTTCAGATTCTCTACAAGTGATATTTCAGTTCTGGCTCACCTCTGATCCTGCATCCTAAATAACCTTCCTGCAATGTTTTTTTTCTTTTCTTTTGAGAGGCTGGTAAGGAGCAACTACAGTTTACAGTGACCTCCAGTGGTGAAAACCGTCTTTTGAAAGAAGGACAGAGCTAATACCCAATATTGTCTGAAAATCTTTCTTCTGACAGTTTAGGTGATGCAGCTTCATTTCTATAAAGCATTATGCATTCAGATTTATCATATTTTGTGCTGTGTTTCTGTTTCTGCTTTTTAAAGATAACCTTGGATTTTTCTTCTTCTCTTTCTCCTCTCAGAATATTCTTACTTTATTGCATTGGCAATAGTTGACAATAGTCCTGCTGGAGCCATTTTGTAAATGAGCGGTATGAAGCTTTGCTTGGTTAGGTGTCTCCTGGTACAATGGCATGAGATCAGTTCTGCTCTTCTTTCCCTCAGATATCTTGCTGTTTTTTATGGTCTGCTCAATGCTCATAATTTCTTTTCAGTTTCTTCTACATATTTCTTTCTGCCTTTCCCATATATTTACATATGTTGTTCACTTAGGACTTTTTCCATTTTGCTTAAGCAGATTTCTTTAGTGGTCTGTGTTGAGAGTTGATTCTGCAAGGGTTTAGCCATCTGGCTAGCCTAGACCCCACAAATAGTATGAAAGAGTCGATTTTTGGAATTGATGATGCTGGAATGTGCCATTGGGGGTGAAGGGAAAATATTTCCATATGCCTGAAGGCAAAATATACCTTCACGCTTTAGAGTCCCTCGTAACAATTTTAATAGAAGAATATTTGCCCTTGCCAATGCTAGCTTCTGTAGTATGGGCAGCACAGAGTAACCTGCATTCTTTACTCCCATTTCTCAGCATTACTGACCTTTCCCTGTAGAAAGTATACAGCTCTCTTCAGGAATGAAAATGGAGCTGGATTCTACAAAGAGCAGTCAAGATGTCAGGTCATTTGTGGTTTTATAGGGGTGGGGAGGAAATTTTTTGGGGTTAATATGACACAGGAATCACCGGCCTTTCTGAGATGATTTCCATTCTTCTGCACTTCATATACCAAGTGAATGTGCTCTGTGGTAGACATGCAAGGAATCAGAAATCAGCAGACTTAAGACAGCTGCTGTGAATCTAAATTCACATGTGCATTACTCGAGTGACCATGTTTTGTGTTGCCAATATGGTTAGGCTGGGAGTATCTAGATAAACAGAATAAAACCCAAACAGGCATGAAAATTGGGTTTCAGAAAGTGCACAAAGTCTTTTTTGCTGATTTCCTGAACTATGTTTTCTGATTATAATGGATCTTTCATTCTCATGGACTATCTTTGGACCACTGAGATGGTATTTGAGAAATTGTTGGAATGCCTTTTCTTCCTTAGTATAGGTGAGAATTTGGAAAACAAACTAAACAATTAAGCAACATAGCAAAGCAGTCCACTGAAAGATAAAGGACAAAATATTCTACTACAAATTGTTCTTGGGCTGGCTCTTCTCTAAATCCTTCCCAAACAGATCAGTTGGGTGCTGTTGTATTTCCTTTACGGAGGTTTTCTGTACCTTTACCACAACTCCAGTGACTGACAGTGAAAGATCCTGTTGTCATTGTAAAAGGATGTGTTGACAACATTTCTGCATTCCTTACTTTGGTCTGCAAGGGGCCATCCATGCTTATTAATGGGAATATTCAAATCCTATAAGGAGGGATGGGTGTCATGCTGGCAAGGTGCCAGCTAGCTTCCTGAGAATCTCCCTGCAGCCTGCTCCTTTTGAACCCTGTAAATGCCTAGAATTTGAATGCATATTTCTCATGGCTGTGGAGTAAACATATATAAAAATAGTCCATTCATCTGATTTTGCAGGCTGGCAAAAAAGCAAGGCTCAGATTGGAGTTGAGGTGAAGAACTGGTGATAGACATAACCATGGATGGTTCTGCTGTGGCAGGCATGTGCTGCTCTCCCTGTAAGGTTTCACTGGCAATCTCTGGGCAGTGGAACACAGACATCAGGTTTCATGTCTTTCTGAGAGACCATGGTCCTCTGAAGAGATGCTGATAGTGTCAGAGCAGCTTGAAAAGTTAGAAGACTGTAGTTGTCAGCAGAACAGCAGGTGTTGTAGTGACAAAGGTTCCGACCTATGACATGAAATGTAATGGTGCAATGGCTGTAGATGGCTCTGCTCTTGTGGCTTATAAATAATTTACATCATAGCTAACTGGGAACCTGTGTACCTGCAGATGACGATGAGTCCTGTGGGCTTACAAGACTTTCTAATTGTGGTGTTCAGTGATATGAATGTTAACTATAATGAGTCCACCTCTCCCCAATTGTTTCTGCTCCTTAAATGGTTTCAGTTATATTTCTTTATCCCTGCTAATAATAGATGGGATTCGCAGATGGCTCATATGCCAAGGACTTAATACTGAGCACTATCAAAATGTGTCATAGCTTCAAACCATAGTTTTGGATATTCTCCATGAACCTACTTGTGCCAGTACTTTCCAGAAGTGTTTCCTGAGGACAGTGGTGTTTCTTTTTTAGTTCAGCAGTGGTATGCATCTTGACAATGAATTGCTTTCTGAGTGATTCTTGAGAATCATACAATAAACTTTAAGGACTAATGAAAACTAATTAGAATACATGATTATAAGGTGCCCATCCTATCCCAAAAACTACAGATCCATGGCTTTATTTATTAGCTTAAGAAGAAAGGTAAAACTGCTTCCATCCTTATTTCTCAGCTCAAGATGAAGCAGGGCAGAAACAAGATTCGTGCTTCCAGATGATCATTGTCTGGATAAAGAATGAGCGATATCACTGCAAACAGAACTTCTGATGCCTTCCTCAGAAACTTGTATCTATCTCATCTTGGATGAAGGAAAGCTGGGATGCAAGCCACTGAAGCTCTTTGCAGTTTAAAGGCATTTGCAGGGTTTTGTGTTTCAAATGACAATTATATTTACCCATAGCTTGGGGAGGCAAGCTGGGGACAGTGGAAAGCAGGAATAGATGAATTTTTTTTTTTCATTCTACCTGTCTTTCTTCTTTGTATGTTGTTGCCTCAGATTTTTCTGTTAAGTATTTAAATAGACAAACTAAATTTTAAAACAATTGTACTCAAATAGTCTGGCCTGAGCATCAGCAGACTAACTTACAGTGCTGTGAGCGGGAGTGCAGCACTAAGGAAGCATCTGAAACTTTCACTTTGCTAACAGGTGTAACTCTGTCTCTGCAATTTCTAATGAGTCCGGAAACCCTGAGAAACAAATTTCATTATTTATTCATATTAAAGCCTATTAATATTCATATCTAAGCCTGTATTTGGGACATGTAAATTATTGTACCTCACAGTGGAGTAGGATGTTCAAAGTTCATGTAAATTGTTTGTTGTGTGTAATGCTCCCTCAGTGCCCTGGGCTGGTGAAAATTTTTCTTGGTTTGGATTAGTCTGTTCAACTGGGTGAACATGTGTTAGCCCATTGAATTGATGTGGATTTAAAACCTACCAGGATCTCTCTACTTAAACTTCACATATTCAATATTAGCACATGGATTAAGTCAACGATTCGTTGAATGTTTCTTCATTCTTTGAGAGCCTAAGTGTTTCTGTGCATGGAGTAACTGTGAGGCAGAGACCATGCTGCCACTGGGTGTTCTGTCAGGTACAAACAGGTTACAAGATTCAACGGATTTGCACAAACTGCTTCTGAACAGTGACATGAGCACAGTGATAGTGTGTTTGAGAGATGCAGGTGGCTGACTGGTCCTTGATATTCAAGTTAGAATCATGTCTTGAGATTTCAAAGAATCACGTCTCTTTGGCTATTACTCATGACTTTGTGTCCATAGCAATCATATGAGCACTTCTTCAGAAAGTGGAAAGCTTAAAATAGATTGCTTACTTTAACTACCATTATTGAAAAGAGGCATAATTGTTCTTTCTGTTACTGTGATGCTACTCCACTCCACTCCAGCTCTGATTATGTCCATGAGGGTTAAAGTTGCTCCTGTGGAGAGCTTTCAGAGTAACAGTCTTTGCAATTTCGTGGCCTGATGCTTCCTTCCAATCTCAAAGCTCCTCTGAATGATACTTCTGTATTATTAACCCTGTTTGAAAAAAAAGGAGAAACTGAATCGGGAAGGTACTACACAGCTTTCTCAGGGGGATGCACAGCAAATAAGTACTGACTGACTTTAGTTCCCTGTTATTTTCTCTTGATCTCAAAAATCTGAACCTGAAACAAGATACAAATGAGACAAAATATTCTAATTTTTTTTACTATTAAAAAAACCCATAAGTTTTTTCTTCCTATTTTTCTTCTTCATATTCTACTACAGTTTTGGCTAAGTCTTAAAGCACTGCGCATACTGATAATATGTTAAAGAGGAGTGGAAGGTCCTTGAGATTCAAATTTGGCCTTTTCAAGAAATTATGCCACTTCAGCTCCCTTCAGGAGCGCTGCCATGCAACTTTGGGATGTTCCCTTGTCATTACATGCATTCAGGGTGTATCCCGTAGGAAAACATACAAGTATTTATATATCGAGCAGCAAGCCAAAGGCACAGCTAGCAGTGTCTGGAAAGATTAACTGCACACACAGAATTGCAGGTGCTGCCTGCCCAGGGACACACCTGAATGAACAAATCAATGTGTGGCAAAGAAGCTTTGGGTTCCCCTAGGAGGAAACATTTAGCCTCCTTTGCCTTTGCTGCATTAGTCCTCGATGCCCAGTGGTGAAGCTATGGAGGCAGAGCCTTCCCACTGAGGTGTGGGCTGGGATCCGCTCCCTGCCCTGCCACACGTGACCCTTCATTCCTGGCGGCTACAGTCCTGATCCCTGACACTTGATTCTGGATGGTGGCACTGCAGACATCTGAGCCTTCGTGCTTGCTCTCTGACACTGGATCTCTATTAGGAAAATTACTGGTACCTGATCTGCCTGATTATGGCTATTTGATATATGGTGATGTTCCCCATTGTGGCATGTTTACCACTGAAAGTAAACTTGAAACAGCTTGTACTGCAGAACCAAAGAATTGAAGAATTTTGCTGTGCTCTGCGGATATTGTGGATGAAACTTAATGTTAAGAAACACCATTTTTAAAGGAAAATAGCAGGAAGTAGTGATGCAGAGTTAAATGGAGAAAAGAAAGAGGAAATATTTTAAAAAATCAGTGTGGATCCCAGCACTTCTGCCTGTTGTCAGAGCTTCATGCTCTGCCTTAACTCTATGCTGTGTTCAACACAGACTAGCATCTAAAAGCAAAATTAGCTTCCTTCAGCTTCATGTAAAATTGTCTTTTAATGTCAAGTTTAGTTGATTCTATTTCACAGTAAGTACATTTGAGTTCAGTCAGTGGGTTTCCAGAAAATACAAAAAGCCTTTGATTAAGCAAGTTGTTTAAAATTAGTTTGAAAAGAAATTTATAATCTGGCTCATTTGATAAGGTTTTGAATTTCAGTGTAATAATTTCACGCCCTTGAAGAGAGGGCTGCAATAGAAAAAGTGCCCTGGAATGAAGAATAGACATGCTTCATTCAGGGTTGCAAGTATTGCTCTGCCTTCTTCCCTAGTTAAATTTACTTGGAAGAGCACATTGTGTGTTGATCAGTCTGCTGTTTTCATGAGCCATCATTTTCCAACACATTCCAGTGTTTTGTTTCAAAACTCTTTGGTTAGCTCCAGTGACAAATATTTTTGATTCTCATGTTGGATCATATGAATTGGTGAGGGAATAGAGGCTTGCACTCTGGGTAATCACAGTTCATTTTCCATAGTGTCAGATGAAAAATTTAGGTAAAAAAAAATGCAGCAGTCATGAAATTGAATCCCAGAGGCAATAAGGTGAGTGAGGTCATGGCAAGGCTTCCAAGTGTTTCCAGGTGCAAGCACTATGTTCTAGTGGCAGAAAGAAAGGCTTACAAGCAATAAAGCAGGGATTTTCATGTGAATAATTTTGAATTAGAGGTTGGCCAGCATCCCAGCTGCAAATGACTAGTAGCAGTATCTAAAATTGGGGAACATGAGATTCTTACCCAGGGAGATCATCTGAGCTTCAGTCAGACAGCAGCCCATGGCCAGGAGATCTTTGCTATTGCCTCTAATGCTGCTGTCCTTCGTAATTTTGTCCAATGCCTTTTAATCTGCCCTTACTCCACCACCTCATCAATATCCTGTGGCAATAAGCTCCTCCACAAGTAATTAGGGTGAGAATCTGATTTGAAACTGATGTGCAGTAGTTGTTCTGAGTGTCTGTATTCTCTTGCACTTGGAGAAATGGCAGTCAGTCATTCCCTATTAATCTTGTCACAACAATCATGATTTTCTAGAGCCATGACACTATTTACAGATGTATGTGTGACTCTTCAGTGAGTATTGAAATTAAGGCATAGGGATTAGTTAGAAACCGTGTATTTCTTTAAAAAAAGGGAAAGAAAAGAGAACAAGTGAGAGAGGAATGAACTGTTTTATGAAACCATTAAACTAGCTAAACAGGCTAATAAGAAACTGAACAACATAGCCTAATTGCAAAGTGAGAGTGCTCTGGGAAATTGCCTCACCTTTCCAAAGACTGTGTTTTTTTTCCAGCTTGTGAAAATTGCCCTTCCAAAGAGTGAAAATCATGTATTTTGAGAAGAACAATCCCTTTTGCAGTGCTCATCTGTGTTGTGTAGGAGAGTGATGAAATAATTTGCGATTTCTGATCAGTTCTCATATATTTCATACCCTCAGGACAAGATTTAATCCATGATTCCTGCCGATACCATTTTTCCAAGCAACATTCATGAGAGTTACATGATAGAAGTCATGATGAAAATACCATTTGTCACATCTTCTCACAAAACCAAACCCCACTATTTGATGTTCTGAGATCAGAATAGGCTGTTTTGTTGTGCTCTCTCATTAGAGCCTAAGACAGCAGTGCAGTAAAAGAAAAGTTACAGGGCTGGCTCTTGCCCAGGATAGGGACAGATGTAACTTAAACAATGCTGAAATTGTTTAAGTTACATGAAAGCCATGATTCAAGTTTCTGTGATGTTTTCTAAGTTGTAGTTAAGGCAAAAGGTGAGATTAGTCTTCTCTGCCCCTAGTCCTTGAAACAGTAACAGGTCTCCTCCTTTAGTCAGGAAGAAGAGCAATACCACCTAGGACACTTCTTTCCATTTCTCTTCTCCATCATAACCTGGTGCTGAACTGTCCTGTAGACATTGCTCACTTTTTTCTCCCTTGACTATAGAGAATGTCTACCTTAGGCTAAACATCTTTTAGATAGCTAGAGTTATCTTATGGGGTATAGAGGTTCTGTAACTTCATTTTTCTTGTGTTTAAATTCAGTTTTAACAGGAATAATAGCTCGCTGTCCTGCTGAGGAGAGGAGGAAAGCCAGACAGTATCAGAGGTATCTGTAGGGTTCTATCTATCTTTGCTTTCCCTTCAATTAGGAGAGAGAAAAAGGATGTTACTTGTATCTGTGATCCCAAAAATATTACAGAGTTTAAAAGGTAAAAAGGCCTGTAACATAGGCTTTCATCAGTTGCATGAAGAGAGAAGGGACCATTTTTATCTTTCAGTCTGCCCTTCCATGGTGTAGAGGCCATGGAAATTGGCCAGGGGGTTTCTGTATGGAACCCAAAAACTTGTGATCAATTTAGAGTGTGTAACATTAATGGAGTTCTGTAAATAGAAACAGGGAACAGATGAGGATAGGTCAGGGAAAGAGAGGAAAGTGACTTTGAGGTAAGAGGAGAGTTTGTTTCATAACATGACTGCTCTTCTCGTGTTTCCCTGTCCCAGAAGCAGTCACTAGACACTCAGGAATCCAGATCTGATCTTTCATTAACATAAATACAACAAACCTATTCTAAGCAATGTTATGTTTCCTTTTTTCAATATAAAAAATACATAACTATTTAGCCTGAAAACACTTTAGTGAATGCAAAAGATCTGGCTCCTAGGAAATGTTAGTTTTCTTATATTGCATAGGTATAATGTTTCTTGCTCCTGCAGTGTTTTCAAATCAGAGTTTTGTATTTATCAGGTTTATTAAATATTATGCTCCTCCATAATGCAGGATGTTTGCTGTGGTCAGCTGTGTAATACAGCAGGAGCCCTAATGTTTCTGGATGCTGTTTCTTTGCTTTTTAACCATTCAAAGTTAGAGAGCCTCCAACCCTTCTTATGCAGAAGTTGGGAAGTTACAGCAAGTAAAACCACACTGTCTAAACATCATCACCCCCTTTTCTGTTCTCAGATAGGACAAGAAATCCAGGTAGCGATTGAGCCAACTACATGGAGCAAGTGGGAAAAGTAAAAACTCTTCACCTGTCTTTCTTTTTGCTGGACAAGTTTCTAGGAGAGCACTGCTCCGACCATCTGCTTCACTAAGGAGCTAGGCCTGCTTACCGGCACATGTGGCAGGTGTCCTACATGAATTGTTCAGAAGGCTCTTTTCTTCAGCTTCTGAAGGGTTCCCACTCCTATTACACAGCAGCACAGTTTGCACCTGAACACTCCAGAAGCCTTTAGAATTCAGAAGTTCACACAAGTAAGTATGAGCAGCAGGCAAAGCTTCTCCCTGAAGGCTTTTCAAAAAGCAGTCAGAAATGCTTCTGGATGCAGCTAATGACATCAGATGGTGAAACATTCTGAAACATGACTACTGTCAGCAGAGGTTACCTTGCACCTGTTCTGGCCACCTGTGTGGATGGGCCCTTCTAAATGGTTCATACTTCACTTCTGGTGTCTGTAGCTTAAAATCATCCTCATAAAACAAGTACTGAATCCCACAGCAGGGACCAAACAAAGCCTTAAAGCCTCCACTTTGGTGGCCTGCAGGTGCATACTGTAACAGAATTTTAATTTGAAGCAGGTGACAACAGGAAAGCACAACGTGTGCATTTTGGCAAAGAAGTGATACAACTGCTGAGCTTTAGTAGACAGACTGAGTCCATTGGTTTGTTTCCTCTGTACTCACTGGGAGAAAATATCTGGCCTTCAGCACTTGTGATCTAACTGAAGCCTTTCTGTTAACTCAAGGCTTTAATTTTGGACTCTAGTTTAATAATCCTGACTACTGAATTCTTTAGAGCCTTTAAAGACTGCATCGGACTTTCTAAAAGAAAAAAGAAAGGGAAGACTCTGTTAGTTACATGAAATCAGGGATTTAAGAGGTAGGACTGCAAGTGTGTAAATGATACAGTGTGGTAGGAAGCTGAGGCTTCTCGGCAGGCAGCATGGAACTAATGAAATATTTTTTTCCTAAAAAGAAAAAAGCAGTATTTCCTCAGTATTCACATGCTGAAACACCTTAATATGCAGGAATATTAATGGATCAGTAATACCAACCTCTGTTTTATTTAGCCAACTTCTGTAACGCTGGCGTACTTTATTATTTACTCAAACTGCAGTCTTATCCAGTGTTACATGTTGATAAAATTGCTGTGAAAAGAAGCCTCTGTCTGGGAAAAGCTACAGCTGGCCAAAGGAAGTGCTCTTTTTGCTTAGCTACTTGGCCCAAAGGCCAAGCACTTTAAATCTTACATGATTTTATTTAGCCTGTGCATTAAGGTGGGGAAATAGTGTTTCAGTTGTGGGCACTGTGATCCAGCTCTGTGTCCTTTGCATCATTGTGCTCACCAGACGCCCAAACTGATGTTTGAAAGTAGTTTTCCTGTAGCATCACCATGAAATAAAACCTTAGCTCTTCTTTCCTGAATGACACAGCTGTTATTTTATTCCTGGCCTGCCTTAAGGAACAGTGCTTCCCATGAAAAGCACTTGAAGTTGAAAAATGGCAAATGTGCAGCCTCAGAGTTTCTCCCCCAGTTCTTATGGACTGTTTTAACATCTGGATGCATACTACTTTTTTGGGGACCTTCCTGGGTGTTGAACAGAAGCCTGTTTGACTTTCAGAACTTTTGTTTCTTCTTATTTAGTGCATCCTTCCTTGTGATACTCACTCTGCTACCTTTAAACAGGTTCTTTACTTACCCTAGAATGCCTGAAGGGTGTCATAGAGAGAAGTGAAAGCATGGGAAGAAAGGATATCGGTGTTCAGGGATGCGTTTGGCAGGGCCACTGTGGGTTTTTGAACATGAAAGAAGCATCTGCCAGCTAAATCCTGCTCAACCTGCATCTGCCAGGAAATTCCTCCTCCGTTAGCAAAGGCAAATACTTGATAGCAAGAGTCTTCTCCCCAGATTTTGTGCAAATGGTCATAAGAATATGTTTAGTACACACAAAACATCTTTTAATTTTTTTTTTCTTGGAAATAATTTAATTTGAAAGTTCTCATGACAGTAAGGCCAAGACAGATGCTCATCTTTGGAAGTATTCAAGCTGAACAAAACCTGGCAAATTAAAACAAAAAAAATTTATTCTAGAAGATATTTGGTGAATCTCAGCTAATTTTGTGTATCACTGTCCTACCAGCTCCAATGAACATTTTAGAACTCACCAGGTAATTAAAAATTGAAGAAGTGACATGCTGAGTCTCTGTAACAACTGTTGATATTCTTAATTTGCTGAATGCCTTTGGCTGGGCAATGAATGTGGCTAATCTTTGCAGCCAGGTGTCTAGGCATCTGGAATGATCATTTAGTTGAAACATGTGGGGTTTAGAGGAGACAAAAATAGGTGATGATTGTGATGGCTTTCAAAGTTCAGCTATAAGCCTGGGAACTTGCCATGTTTCATTTTGGAATGAACACTGTAGGGGTGAAAATAGCTGAAAAAGAAGACATGGAGATAAAAGACATTTCTGTTGCTGAAAATATCCACTAGTGCAAAATGGTATTAGCATGTGCACCCTGGGCAGAACAGGAATACAAGGAAGAAGATTGCTATGACCTTTATTTACCTCATGTCCATTCATTCTGTCACGACATTGAGCAGAATGGGCAATTTGTATTGGTATAAAACAAATAGATCGAAGGGAAGAAATACTTTAATACTTAGCTTCCTGGATTTTAGGGCTTTTTAATATAGACCAGCAGTTAAATTTTAGGTAACACCCTTCCTTTGAATTCTTCATCCCTAAACCATAGAGTAATGCTATGGAAACCTGCCAGGCTCAGGTTACAATCTGTTAAAATATCGACATTCACCAGAATTAGCCAACTCTACAGATAAAATAAGCTCAAATTGCCCCTTTCCTGAAAACACTGGTTGCTACTATATGCATCTCATGGTGCTTTTTCTTTTTTCTTCTACACAGCCCTGGATTCTGACATCCATGCTTAATATGAATGTGCCCTTTATTTCACTTCTGATTCTAGGTTTTCAAGAGATGAGTCAATGCATTTTCTGCAGGCAGCTTTTTGTGCTGATTTATTTAGTTAAAGTCTGTTTAATTCCAACTCTGCTTGCAGTCATACTGGTAAAAAAATGTTTGCTTCAGCAGAGTCTGCCTGGATAAATAACCAGTGCCTGGTGAATTCCTGTTTTTTGATGCAGTAAGTGTATGATACAAAATTGGGCTAATAGTAGTTGTGGATAGTGTTTACTGTTATTCTAAAGAAACAAGCAAGCAAAAATCCACAAAATTTCCTTCCCACTTCTGCCCTGCCGTAGCTGGTCTCACAGTAGAAGGCAGCACGGAACAAACCACCACTAGTGAAAATGATTCATCAGAAGAACACTACATTCCCCTCTTTGCCACACTGGGATCTTCACTAGCCTGGTGGTGTTATCTTTGGAATGTTCTTATAGCAGAGAATATGGGTTAACTCTGAGGGAATCAGAAAATAATTCCTTTTGTGTTGTCAGGGTTAGTTTGTAAAGCCAGCTGATCACAGAGTGACAGCCTGAGGCACACATGGGTCTTGACTGCTCTGCCTGTTGAGTGGGCAGTCACCACATAGGATGTCCACTGTTTCTGACCAGAGCTCTAATATTGTGTGCTGGACAGCAGGTAAGTTTTGCAGCTTGAAGAAAGTTGAGCTATCAACATGTTTCTTCTGGAGAGGATAATGCATACTTTATAAAACTTCTACCTCCCAACAGGACAGGCAGATCTGGGGTTCTTCTCTGCAGCTCTTTTAAAGATCTTTTAATCAGCAGTTTCCCTTTCTCACTGCAATTGCATTTGCTGTATTTTTAGTATGTTCTGATGGAGCGAAAGGTGTTACTTACATCCAATTTTCCATATAATCACTTCTGATGACTGTCCCTTTCAAGTCTTTTCAGCCTATCCATCCTGAATTAACTTTTTTGTAAGAAAATGCCTTTTGTGGTTTATAAATTTTAATACAGGATGCTAGCTGCCAGAAAGTTTTGGATTGCAACCAAAGATTTTAACCAGTCTACCCAGCAGATGAAATGAGGTACAGCTCCTGCTGCACCTGGAGACAGTGCTCCTTTCATTGCTCTGCTTCAGAGTTATGACACCTCTGCTTTAGCCTCAGAAAGTCAGGAATTTTCCTTTAAACAGGCTTCCTGGAAACAGAGTTTTAGGCTATTAATGGGTAATTTATCACACAGTATTTTTCAGCCTTAAGAAACTTGGGGTTTTGAGGTTTGTTTTGTTTTTAGTACAGTTAATTGGGGACAGCTAAGCAAAGGTGAGACTCTTGGTGTGATATCTTGACAGCAGGAGATGATAGTGGAGACCAACCCTTACTGAAAGAACACTCAGCACTTTGATGGTTAAGTGCTGTGAACTTCAGCTTTTAAGCAGACTCATATTGATTTTTGGTGGCTTTTTTAATGTCCTGTGCAGTTCTTATTCATCCAAAGAAACCCATTAACACTGGGATGTAATGTATGAGTTAGTTGTTGGA
>VZTN01012486.1:2522-16420 GCA_013400515.1 Erpornis zantholeuca
GAGGACTAATGGTCAAGTTGTAACTCAAAAAAACATAAATGAAGCATGTTGTTGGCTAAGTCAGAGGAGATGGAGTAGTACAGCATCTTTGAGGATGGCCTGAAAGCACGCGGCAAAATATTAACATTTATTTCTATTTGATTTTTATTTGTTCAACTGAGTCCACTGGGTCACAAAAAACAAACAAACAAAAAACCAAACAAAAAAACCCCCACAAACCACAAACAAACTACACCAAAAATTCACTCCCATTTTTTTTCAGGCACTGTCTGACTCAGAAGACCAGGCAATGTGCAGAAAAGAGAAAGAAAATCAGTTTTCAATAATGCTAAGATACTTGCTTTCCAAAAGGGTTACAGCCAAGCCACTCAGGCTTTGCAGGTAAAAGTATTTGGGTCTTCAAAAGTCAGATGAGCAGTATATAGAAGGGATCTGATGGTATTCCTCTGTATGGAACAGTGAGTGGGACCAGCACCTATGCTGCCTCAAAGCCAGATGAGGATCTCGGTGGACCTGGCTCAGTTTTGCATTAACCAAACTGACCTAGCATTTCTGCACCAGCCTGACTGCTCTGGGTGAGGTCCAAATCCAACATTGCTTATTTAAAGATCATTTTTCAGAAAGCAATTATGTTGCTGAGTCAGTTGGATATATCTTAAAATTCACTGGCCTGTCCTGAGAGAAGGCAAACTTGGACCATTCTGCCCAAACTCAGTCACCAAGCCTAGGACACCTACACTGCCAATAGGCACACACATACCCTAGGCAGAGAGGAAGACTGAGAAGAATTTAGAGCAGGGTGATAAGGGGTCTCAAACAGGAGCGAATGCTTGGATATGCTGCTTCTTACATGGATTTCTTGGCAAAGAGATGCTGACAGCCTGAGCCCGGACATACTCCTCCTGCAGAAATGTAGCACCTGCTGCAATGGTGCAATGCATTTCTGGTGGCTCTGTGTCCAGGCTCATGAATCTGCACTCTGTTCTATCTGCAGGATTCAGAGTGCAGCTTGGTAAGGTATCTTCCCTATGGATTCAGGCATGGTCACAGCTGAGTGTTACACACCTGGAGAAGCTCTGGGTGTGTTGGAAGTACAGTGAGAATGCTTCTGCTGCACCTCAGCAATTGAAGCTGGTGGGCTGTGGGAGAGGGTTGGAATTAGCATGAGTAAGGACTAAGTGAGACACCAGCATGTGGTGCACAGGGAGGGGAGGATTAAGTTGTATTTTTCAAAACTGCTGTCAGAGAAATGTGTGAGAGAGGGGAAGGCTCTTGCATTAGAAGGGCTAGACTGCTGATGTTAAAAGACAGTATGTGTATGACTCTTTCAGTCATCTTGTGCTTCACTTTTCAAGCTGCTCATTGCATTGCAAAATCTACTTTTTTAGCCTGGGCATAAAAAAGTATAATTTGACTGTTTAGTCTGTTTCCCGTGAAAGATGAATCAGCCTCACTTTCAGACCCCCTACACAAGACTGCTTACAAGTCAAAATAGATGGAGCAATCAGCTAAGCAAAAGGAGAGCAGTAAGGTCAGCAGCAAATCCCATTATCAGTAAGTCTACTTACAAAGCCCTATAACTTTGCACCATTTTTAGGTCTTTCTGTTGGTTGCAAATATGAGAAAAAATACTCTGCAGCATGCTGACTGCAGTCTATTACTGCTAAGCCAAAACTTTTATTACTGGAAAAACAAAGGGTACAAGTCTGGAATTTTGTGCCAATGGCAATGTGTCAGTGCATATGAAAGCCAGGGTCAGGTGAGCTGTAGGACAGAAACATATCCTAAGCCTGTAGTATGGATTATTTCATCATTCCTAAGGTATATATCTGCAGAAGAAGCAGGAAAGATATTTCTTTAGATGTGTTTCCCAATAAAGCCTGATAGCTAGGACTAGATTCAGATTTGGTAATACTTTAAAAATTAACCACCATCCTCTATAACTGGAACAGTTAAAATGAAAATTTTCTGCAGACCCAGGGGGATTGTGTTGGCAGCTGAAGAATGTTGTAACAATTAACCTGGAAAACATTGAAGGAGGTGGGTTACCATAACCAAATTAGCATCAGATAGGACAGGCTAAATTTCCTCAGTTGCTCACAGTCAGAAGGAAATATCACTTGCAGCTGCTAGACCTAGTAGTCAAGTACCAGTGCCTGTTTCAGAGGAAACTTAAGGCCTCATCTGCAGTATCAATCTGTTTATAGAGGTTCAGAAAGGAGCTGCTTGAATGTTTAAACTGATGGATTAACACAGTTTCCATATACATTTCAAGAAATGAATCAAAGTCCAAAGCTTGCAAGTGCTGCTGGGAAGAGGAGGATTTCCAGGCCTTTTTATCCCAGGTAATAACACCTGGCTAAGAAGTGTTTTGCAAAGCACTTGTTACTACCATCCCAGGAAAATACAGAAAGGAAACTAATCCACTGGTGTCAATTTGAGTCTACAGGACAGATATGAATAGATGAATACAAAGGTACAGAGTGACTTCCCGTATGCCATTCATTTTCCAAGACATACTGTTGGTTTGTACTTAGCAAAACAAGGAGAATATTTTTCATCAGAAGGTGAAGGAGAGTTACAGGAAGAACCACTTGCCCAGCCATGACTTAGCACCATGCAGTTGTCCTATTTCTTACAATCATGGCTAGGAAAACTCTGCAGAACTCCCCACAGCCACCAAAGCAAAGCATGCCAGGGAGAAATTCTGGCTTGTTTTATACATTCTTCTTCAGTAAGGAAGTTCAGTTATTTAAATGTTCAGTCTTGCGTGCTAGCATAGTATTTTCACAATTCTCTTACCAGATCCACCTTTCTGCTTTAAATTACTCACTGCAGGAAAGAGTGCTACATCACTCATGTGAAACACTGTCTGTGAGTCTGTCAGGTGAGCCAGGCATTGGACAGGAAAGTACAGGTCAAAGTGAATGCATGGAGTGGTTGTTAGACAAACATGAGTGTCCCAGAGCCTCTTTTTACCATCGGTTCAACCATGTGACCAACTCCAGCAAACTTCAGCTGTGCAGTGTGAATATGATCTCTGAACTTCCCATGGATATACCCATAAATACCAAAATATGGCATCTGGTGAAGAGAATAAAGATGCGACTGTTTTATCGTTTTTCCTTATGGTGTGCCTAGACTTAAAGCATCTTTCACATTCCACCAGTGAGCTCAGGAGCACACTTCATAATCACAAAGGGATCTCACTAAACTCAAGTTTGATGTTCGTATGTATTTGCCTGACTGCATTAAGCAGTGAGGGGAACATTCTGACTCTTTCAGTGTTCATTGGACTACACCTTTTCTTTTCCAGAAGTGAAGCCAATTTATATAAAATTGCTGGAAACCACTTGTTTTCAGAAAATATTTATCATTGTCATCTCTGATGCACATTGCTTTTAGCATGTTGTTTCAATGCAATCTCCAAAAGAAAAGTTTTCTCCAATGGAAAAACATCATCTTTGGCAGAAATTTTCTATAATCTCCAAAGAGAGACTTCTGGCAACTGTTATTTTCACTGGTAAGTGAAGTAATACACAATTTGTTTCTGTTGTTAGAGGAATTAGTTTCAAAATCTGCTAGAAAAACCTCCTGTCATCCACTGTCAATGTGGAGCCACAACTCTTTGTTACACATCTACATAGCAATACCACAGCGTAGTCATGACATCAGTGTGCCTTTGCATAACAGACAGAAGTTGTGGCAGTTTAATTAAAACAGCAGGAAATTTAACCCAAATAAACCGCTCCCCTTACCCCCGAAGCTTCTAGTAAGGGAGGGAGAAAAGCAGAAGCTATGGGCTGAGATAAAAATTTCCTGAATGCAAAAAGCAGTGGAATAAGAAACGCACAATAACAACAAAATGAAGACAAAAAGTATACAAAGAGAGAAGGTGTTTTACCACCAAAAATGTATTCAACCTCAGGAATACAAACAAGATGGCGGCTGTTCCCCACAGGTCACACCCACATGGCTTCCCCAGACAAAGGCAATGTGGCAACCTTCTCCTGCCCTGTGCCCATGGAAAACAAGAAGATGAGGGGGCTCCCACAGACAGTGTTTCCCAACACCTTCTCACCAGAGTGACAGAGGCACAATGACACCCTTCTCCTGGGGTGCCTGGGTTTTCCTGCTGAAGCCACCTTCCCAGGCATGGTACTGGAGGTGTAGAAGAACAACCTGGCCAGACCCCCTGCAGTGCTCAGCCCTGCCCCTCCCTGCCACCTGGGCAGGGTGAAGGAAGGCCACCTTCCCTAACAGGAATTTACAGCCCTTGCATCCACACATGCACAACAGATATGAAGACTGTTATGCCACTGCAACCTTATTATTAACATCCACCAGGCCCAGAGCCACATTTTGCATGAGCTAAAGCCAATTTCCATTTGTAGCTTGGAGAAACTGATCTGCAGACCTAATCTCAGCCAACTGAAGGGCTTACATCTCTCTGCCTGTGCTGAGGTTAACCTCAAAAAGTAAAGTGTGCAAACAGTGCCAGTGACAATTTTGGGAACCAGTAAGATCAGGTGCAAATATGGTAATTTCAGCTGTAACAAGAAGCTGTTTATATTCTCTTTCTGCAACTTCCAGTTTTAAAATTTATCTTCCAAGTCAATTCATTTGTCTTTTTCAAATGTAGGAAATGTAATGAAGTATGGAAGTCTTGTAGCATAAGTGATTCTGTCACTTATATTGTGAAACAAGACAACTAAGAATTTGGGCTGGAATTGCTCATTGTAAACATTGTCCAAGAGCACAGTCTTTCACACCAAGAGAGAAACTGATTTCTGCCTCCTCTCCTTGGTAGAAGTGCTTCCTGTGTGTTTCCTGTGTGTTTCCTGTGTTTCTTTCTGCCCAGCAGAAGACTTCCTACTGTGGACCAGAGGGTGCTTCCCAACACTTAAAAATCCCAGCTGGAGACACACCGTGTCATGTTCATAATTCAGACAAGGCCTTCATTAGCACTGCCAACAACAGGGATTTCTTGAGTGCTCTGTTGCCATCAGGCAGGGTGTGGTGCAAGGTTATTAAACTGCCTCTGCCACTTAGTTTTCATCTGACACATGCTTAATTGTGAGGATGTCCTTCCTCTTATTAGTGTTTGAATCAGTCCCACTGTTGATGAGAAATGTTGTCCAAATCATGTTATACAGTAAAAAGTATTTAAAGCCACAGCCATAGTATTATGGTAAAGGCAAGTTCAGATAACGTGTTGTCTCCTCACATTTCCCAGCATTAGCCAGGAAGAGCACTGTCTTATTCCTGATGGGCAAAGATGCGGTAGTTGACACGACAAAGGGACTGGCCTGGATGCCCCTGTGGAGAGAGGACGTCTGCAGTGTAAGCCATAAGTAAGGGAGACTTCATTCAATATTCTCTGTCATCTCCTGCTATTTCTATTAATTATATGGAAGGAGATTGGTGATGAAGGTAGAAGGGGAATGTGAAAAAGAAGGAAATGTGTGAAATGAGTGGCTTCTCAACTTTGTCAAATGGTTGGGAATATTATATACTAGTAGCTGTTGATCAAAGGTGCACTGTTCAGATGCCAAGGACTGAAACTAGAGTCTAGGGTCAAAAAAAGGATGATGTTCTTGCATGAAGAACAAATTTCACAAGCTGTGTAGCTTTGCTATATCATAAACAGCCACAGTCCTTCCTTCCAGCTTTTTGTCTATCAGGGCATCAAATTACAGAGATAGTGTCAAATCTGAGAAGCCAGATATGCTCCTCCTAACCTCTCCTCCCTGAAGCCTACCGGTGATTGCCAGCTCCAACAAACCAAGTAAATAAAACACTTTGGGGAGTGGGAATGGAATAATTAAGTGTTGAAATAATCAGCCTAGAAAACGGCATTCACCTTTGCGACACATCTACACTGCTTTCTTGCAGGGAGCAGAGACAGTTTTAAATGGCAGCTGGAGGCAATGACAAGTCCTCTTCATTACTCCCCATGATGCAGAGAGTCTTGAGAAAGGAAGGCCTCGTTCACCAGTAGTTTAGGTAAACAAGGCACCTGGAAAATAAAATAAGCCTCTCTTTCTAAAGCCAGCCCATGTTCTGGTATGGTTTCCTGGAGAGCCCTGTACGTCCAGTTCTGACAGAGAGTCTGACAGAGTCCCTTTAGATTGATTGCAAGAGGGAGTCTTATTCTGCCAGCTTAGTAAATGCTGTGTTCAGCTTACCTAAGATGTCTTGCAAAAGAAGCATGGCTAGAGGTTAGAGTAAAACAGTAAACAAAACTGAGCATGCAGCAGCTAAAACAACTACACGTTTGGAGCAGAGAGGAGCAGGTGCTCTTCTGGATGAGAGCCAGAGTTCAAAGCCTTAGTCCATGTGTTTTGATAGGGAGACTGCTGGCAACTGATCAACAAATGTGACCAAGGCTGACGTCTCCTGTTTAGAGGGTGGTTGGTGTTTGAGAGTGCATGTGTGTTTACAGCTAGAGTCAGGACAGATGACGAGTTAGTTACTCTGTTGCAGCAACTTCTGTGCTTCTCATGTTTTACTTTTTTCTACATTTTAGTTTTATTTTAGTCCAGAATATTTTGGCAAAAATTGAGAGAGAGTAATAGAGAGTTTATATACAATATGTGTATGTAAGCGTAGGTGTATTACATTCTGGTTGGTGTGAATCTCTGCCTGGCTTGCCACAGAAGAGATTTTAACCAAGTTCTACCATTAGCCAGCACTCTAACAACTAACTCTAACAAATCTGTAAGTTTTGATGGCTCATTTTTCCTGAGTTTCTTAAACTAATCTAAAGCCATGTTGCACTAAAAGGGAAAGACCTGTCCTGTCCACCCTTGCTTTGCAGTCTTTTGGGTTCACACTAGTACCTAGCATGCTCATCCAGTTCAGCTCACTCATCCAGCAGGAAGTTGTCACTTGACTTTGAGGGCATTGTTTGCAGCCCAATGAGCTTGCTGCTACAGCTTAGAGCAGAAATGAAAATTGACAGAAGAGGGAAGGGCCAGAATATCTCTTTTTTTCAGCACTAATCCTGGTCCAAATTAGCCTGAATTGCTTGATAAACCACACCCATAAATAGTTTGAAATTCTGTAAAGGTGTGACTCAGTATTTGTTTCAGCTAAAAGTATTTCCATAAGCTCTGGCAAAAATATCTAGATGCCAGTGGCCCTTGGCAGAACCCAAAACAGTCCTCTACTCCCTTCCAGGGAAACAGCAACAACTATCCCAAATCCAGAAACACTAGCAGATGTGAGCTGGAAGAGCTTGTACCCTGGAGAATGTTTAACCAGAAAGGCAAGCCCTAAGCACCAACTGCACCTCTTACAGAGAGGACAGCACAGCAAATGCAGCACTGTGGGATTGACCTCTCTGGACTCACTGCCCTCCCCTCAGTACTAGGTTACTCCTGTTAGCAAACGGAGAGTGACATCCACAGTCATTTCCTTCTCTCCTCAAGCTCTCTGGGTACAGCTAATTCAGGTCCATCTGGTGATGAAGGCATGGTTAGTACTGAAGAAAGGAAAAGGAAGTTTGCTGTGCTCCTGCCTGTGCCACAGGATTCCTGTGGCACTGCTGAAGTCACAGAGTCCATCCTTGACCCAGCCCTCTGTGGTGTGCTGACAGGTAATAATCCTGCCCTGCCTGCAAGGGCTGGGCTGCAGCTCAGCTCAGGGAATGTTTCTAAAACAGTTCAAGTCTCAGTGTTTCAGAAGCTCTTCAGCTTTCAAATGACCATTACTTTTGCCAAGCTCCTGAGAGTTGTATAGAGATGCTGGTCCTGAAGCACTGTCACAGAGGTGCAGATATAAGCCATTACCACCCCACCTCAGCAGGACCTGGGCTTTACATGCTGCGAGGAGAGAGGCTAGATGGAAGTATGGATGGAAAGGCACATGAAGAAGAAATGTGGTACTACTCACCATTAAACATATTTGAGCAAAACTCAAAAATGAGTGTGTCATCTGTCCCCTTCATCTCTTTCATTATATCCATCAGGTCTTTCAGTCTGTTGGCTTTTGGATTTGTTGCTTTCCTTTCAGTCTGAAAAGAATAGGGAGAAAAACACATGCTTTTATAGATAGGCAGCAGCTGCTGCAAATGTTGCTTCCTGAACAAATATAATAAGCAAGGTTAATTTTAAATTCAAAGTATTGTTACAAAGCAAGACTCAATTTTCCATTTCTTGCACACCCAATACCACTGGTGGTTTCAAGACCTGAGTCTACATCACTCTGTCTGGGAAAACATTAAAAAACCCAAGCCAACAAATCATGCTAGTTCTGTCAGGGAGTCAGAAAGCATTTTCCTGTGTTTGAACAAACCCTGGTGAATTTAAGGGCAGTTCTGTGACCCTGCTTCCAAAAAACGGTCTTCATTTAATATGTTTGCTATTCACCCTCAAAGCAGCAGGGTTTGCCATGCTATGGCTGGCACATGGCCCCGGTTGTCTGCAGGGGCCATGCTCCAGAACCAGCCTTCCAAGAAAGGCACCACCCTGAGGTCAGCATGGACCCTGATACCAGGTGAAGTGTGACCAAGGATTAAGGCATTGCTCTTGGATGGTGGGTTTCCCAGGTGTTGCAGTGGATCCCAGAGTGTGGACAGTATCACAGCTAAACTCTTTAGATAACCAGGGCAAACTTTTCTCTGAGTGGTCCATGTTTTCTCACTAAAGAAGTTACAGCAACCTTTCCTCTCACCATTTGACTCTGCTTGCTGGGAAGTAAGTATATTTGTGACACAGTATCAGCTGCAGACTTATCAATGATGCAGCCTCCTCCCAATTCTCCCTATCCCAGGATATTTTCCTTACTGTGGGGAAGGTGTGTTGACTGGGGAAGTCACACTTCATGTGAATGGAGGATGCTATTCACTTTTACAACTTTCAGAATCTTTGTCTCTAAGTAGTATGTGTAATAAAAAGGAGTAAAGAAATCTATTTGTAATTCTATTTACCTGTATATTTTGTCTTTTATTTACTGTGTATGGATACTGCATTAATTTCTCAGGGCTTTGTAAATCTGTAGTTGTGAATTATTTCCTTGTCACATATAAAGAAAATGTACAGATCCCTCAAAATCAATAAGTACAAAGGACTGACCTGTGCTGTGGGGAAAAGCTGTCCCGTTGTGGACAGGCAAAAGATCTGTCATTGCTTCTGATGTGGATAACAGCGGCCTTTACACTTGCTTCCAAAGTGCAGTAGTACAACTTTTACCTCTCCAGCAATTAAAAAAATACACTAGCTAGGATATGAGATACATTTGCATTGACTTAAAAGGCAAAAATCTGAAATGGAAATTAAAAGAAAAAAAAATTTCTTCAAGAGGAAAATTAGAGACAGGTGAGAGGGGCAAAATATAAGCAGGTGGGTTTCCCAAAGTAAGCAATTCTTCCAGGCTTTAGATTAGTCACTTTTCTGTTTCTTAAAAAAATGTTTTTTTCCTTATTTTTTCCTGCTTAAATGTTTAAGTGTGTTTTCTTTAAACTGTTCAAAACTAACTTCAATAGTTGAGTATAGGGAAAACCCAAGAGAATGTGTAGTGCTAAGCAGAGGAGTCACCCAACCAGGCTGTTGTGAAGATACTTCCCTGAACAACAATTTTACGTAGGAAAAAAGCACTAAGTACCTTTGAGGACTGAACTGAGAAGTCCAAATGTTGAAGATTTTGATGGAAGCAAAGATCTTCTTGGAGGAAATAATCTGCAGACATTTCCTTCCCTGATCTCATTTTCCCCTGGTAAGACAACCAGTAAGACAGGCATTTTCAGTAAGTATTTATCAATATTATTAGGGCAGGAGAGGGAGTACAGTCCAACATTCTGAAGCTGGGTTTCTGTAAAGAAATAGGAACCTGACTTTTTGATTCCCTGAAAAGAGCTGGTTTTGTAGTGTTACAACATGCAGCTCCCACTGGTGCCCACTGGAATTTGATGAGTTTCTAAAGCTGCCTTTCGACAGCATCCATAACCAGGCATACAAAGCATCTGTGATGTCTTCCTGGCTGTAGCGGTTTGTTTATCAGTAGCACTGAGAGAATAACATGCCTGTATCTCTCTGCAAGGAGGCTTCCAGGAGCTCCCTGCAGCTTACAGACACTGTTGCTGGCTCTCTAACATAGACACAGGTAAGAAAGTTCAGTCCTGTCATCAAGAAGGAGTGGGGGGAATGGTAAGGGACTTTCTGAGAGCATCCTCAAAGAGCTCTAATGTGGTATATGCCAGCTAAGAGTTTCTTGTAATTGCAATTGTCACATAAAAGAGAAGAGAGACTGCAACTTAATACAGAGAGACAGGCAACTGTGCAAACCCCTGTCTGTTGTGAGTCAGTTACAAGCAGCATGCACCTGGCAGGGTAAAGACGCTTCTAGCCTCTTGCAAAAGTTCTGCTCTAAGTCAATGCAGTCCCAGAGCCACAAGCTTTGACAGTTGCTTTCTTGCTCATTATTAAACATTAGAATAGTATTTGCTGCTGCTTCTATCCTAAAAGTCATCCAGACTAGAACTGCAGGTGCTGCACTTTGGTATGAATCATAGCGTAAATATTGCCACAGTCACTGCTTGTCACAAACAGGGTTATTTCAAAATTACCATTGCCACATTCCTCCTTTGTTTGACTGTTTTACAATTCTTCCTCTATTCCTGTCAGCACACTTGCTGTTGGGAGGTGAGAGAGATGGTCTTGTTTTGTCCCTCATCACCCTTGGAGGCACAATCTGTACAATTCACCTGTGAAAGAAAGTGAGAGCTCTCTCATCTTACCATTCCATAAGATAAACAAATATACTGATTTCACAGTCACAGTCACAGTAATTTTTTTCGCAATATAACCACAAATCTATTACATGCGATTTCCTGCACAGCCTGTGTGCAATGCACTCTGGTAAAATAAGGGGAGGTGACTGGTGCAGGGAGATCCTGGAGTGCACTGCTGCAGTGACTCAAGTCTGCCTGGGGACACAGCATTGCACAATCATCAAACTGCATAGCACAACGTGCCCTGACCCCACCTTCTCCCCTCTCTCACCTCCAGTCTGTCTGTACAGGGGCTTCTGGGGAGATTCAGAGGGCATTCCAGCAGGAGGGACACATCTTTCATAATACCTGCAGCCATCCCACTGTTACTTTGCTGCATCATGCCTTCAGGCTATCTGTCAGCCAGGGTAAGAATCCAGTAAACAAGCGCACAAATCAAAAAACAACATTGTGACCTATTTAATGGGAAAAAGACTATGTCGACCCAAGCTACTGGCAAAACTTGTTTCATTCCTAAAGCTGCTAGCCAAGTAAGTCATGTGTGGGCACATTCATTTGAAGTCACCATGCTAGCAGGGCTCTTGTTCTACACTTTTAAATGTCTCTGTAAAGACTTGGTTGGATGGGAATATGTCTAAGCCCATGCTATTTCTGCAGCAGCAAGAAGAGTCTGGGAGTTGTTTCTCAATGGTAAAGCATAATGGGAAAGCCATTCTCGATCAAGCATTCTGGTGCCGTATGTGCCCATGTGAGTGGTGTACAGATGTACCCCTCTGACCAGGCTCCATACCAAAGAAGGCACTATGGAGGACACTGTTCTCTACTCCATCTTCTGCTGCATGCTTTCAGTTTCTTCCTCCATGTAGATAGATAGCTGGACAATGACTTGAGAAAAGCAAAGCAAAGGTTTGCAGGGATGTTCAAAGCACAAGGGATGACATTTTTGTCAAAGAGAAGGGGGACAGGCAACAAATCGAACACATCTATTCCAGTCTGAGGAACTCAGAAGAAATCAAATTATTCCAGTGACAAAAGAAAACTCTACAGAGATAGTAAGCATAAAGCAAGGCTCAAAGACAAGTGGGGGAAAAAAAGCCATGATGAGGTCTATGTAAAACAGCAGCTTTGATCTTCTGCCCTAACCCTGCTAGTTTCCACATACAAGTAATGTGACTGCTAATCTCATCTCTGAGTGGCACAGCTTCAACTCTGCTTGAAGAAAATGCTCAGCTTGTGATGCTTAGAACGTTCTCCTCTACACATCAATATGCACACGTATTGCACTCCACAGTGCAAATAACTTTTAGCAGAGAAACAAGGAGGGATTGGAGGAGAATGAGAAGCTTCCTTCTGTCATGAACACATTGTACACAAACAGCAACACCGCTACCACAGATTCACTGTATTCAAGCCCTCAGTTTGGACACTTTGGACACCGGATATATATATATATAAAAACTAAGAAATATTGCTGTAACACTTGTACAGGTTTAGAACAAAACACTAGTGATCCTTATATACTTAATTGCAGAAAAGTAACTATGGAAAAAACTGTTGTGTGGTCTTCATAGTAGCTTTGGGGCAGGAAGAAGAATTCTTAACAGTTACGCTTGGCCTCAATAGCATAAAATTTGCTTACAAAACTCTTAGAAATTTGTTTTTCTCTGTCTTCAGAACTGGCATGACTGGAGGTTCCAGCCAAATGTCATAGAAACACCATCTACAGAAATGGGAAAGTGTTCTATTTTTAAAAAGTGTATTGAATAATGGATTACTCAGCCATAATGTAGTGTGTGTTAGTGATTATTCTTTCATCCTAACTGCTTTTCTAAGATGCTTTCTTAGGAAAACGATTGATATTTATTATCATTGTTGGTTTCTGCTACTGATGAGAAGCACATTGTCACACCTTACTTGGCAGTAACGGGATGCTCAATCTTTAGTGATTTCACCTACCCCAGCAGACTTCACCGAATCAGAAACAGTCAAACAGAAGACCAAAACTCATCCTGCCTTTGCCTCCTCCTTTGTCTGTAGGACGCTTGCTTGCAGTGCAAAGTCTTGAGCTCTGTAGGCAAGGATATTGCACTGCCTGTTTGCTTCAACACACTTCAGTTCCTTTACAAAAGAAGCACAGGTAGGAATTACTCCTCTCAGCTACAATTCAGAATTCCAAAAATCTATCAGGCTTAGGTAATAACACAGAGGTCCTGTGGGATCTTCCACAAGTACATGAGAGAGCAGCTGTGGAGATATATGTCAACATGGATGGCAGAAGAAGTTGTGTGAGAGCAGAACCAACGTACTTTCATTATTGTTGGGGCTCTCTTTTACCTCCTGTTCATTCTTTTCTCTCTGTATCTCTCCCCACCCTCCCTGAGCAAGTGAAAGCTGTGCCACAGATTGGAGCTGTAGATGCTCAGACTGGGGAATGCTGCAGTGCATCTGCCAAGCACTGGTTCATGGCAGCTGTAGTCTCCCTGGCTTTCCCCCTTGGAGATGCCCTGGTTTGGTTTTCTTCTCTCCTACCAAAAAGCTGCCTTCCAGACAAGCTGGAGATTTCTCCCTTTCACACCTGACTTGTGATGGCTAATGTCCGCAAAAGATAGAGCAGGGAAATAGACATGTGGATGATGTGGTGCCCTAGGTCTGATATTCTCTATGGGGAAAAAACAAACGGAAGGTTCTGACTAAGGGAGTGGGAGCAGGACAAGTGTGAATCTCACCATTTATTCTGCTTTGGCTAGAGGAACTCGTACTCGTATACCTTCAGCTCAGCCCAGTCAGCACAAGTAAGGATGCACAGTAAAGCACTGTCTGCTTCACTATGATTCATGTGAACCTTGAATATTTTCATGACTTAGAAAGCTGTTTGAGAAATGTGAGGTGACCCTAGTGGTTCCCAGAACCGATGGGAGAGAGGAACCAAGTAGAAACCTGGGGAAAACAGGCAACAAGCAAGTGAATTATGCATATACACAACTGCAAGTACATAACTGAATGTAAGGATAAGGTTGTCCAGGGACCTGAGAATAAAACTGTTCCTTTATGATATTTCTCCCTTGCTTAGCATTCAGAAAGAGCCACCCACACCCTACTATCTGCAGTCTTATCAAAAAAACCTCACTGCACTCTGCATCTGTGAACATACCTTTGTTCCAGTATG
>VZTN01012486.1:34367-50116 GCA_013400515.1 Erpornis zantholeuca
TTCTCTGCAGGTGTCACTGCTGCTGAAACATGAGCATTAGCTGTTACATACTACTGTTCAGGTGTGTTTTGGGTACCAGTAGCTCCTGCAGAGGATGATGAATTGGGAAACACCAAGAACAGTGAGGGGAAAAGGCTTGGCTTGGCTTTTGGGTATTGACATCACCTCTTGCTCTTGGGCTGTAGGTGAAGGAGGTGTAGTTTTGAAGCATAACTAGCACCAGTTCTGAGTTTATGGACCCATAGGTTTTTGTGCACAGTATCTTTTCAGAATCTGATAGCCATGCACACAAATGAACGCTTAGACCACAAGCTGTGGAAGATTAACTTCCTTATTATTGATAAAAGTAAATATGTTGGTTGCATTTAATAAACTCTTTTAAAGAGGAAAAACAAGGTTGAGTTATCCATAATAATAACAATTGTGAGTTGATTGTGTGCTGCTTTTAGATGAATTCTTTCAACCTGGATTTCCCAACAAGTTTAGTTTGTTGTTTTTTTCAAGGAAGAGCCTCACTTAGCCCAGTGGCTATTTAACAAGCCACAGAGCAGAAATGCTGGTTAGAATTTAGCTATTAAGTTGACTTGCTAAGCCACTTATGGAGAGCATCCACTCTGCTTGGGGAAGCTAGAGAGGAAATTATTACAGAGCTCACCAGGTGGTCCTCTAAAGGCTGATATTCAGAAGGAAATGGCAATGGTCTATACATTAAAAATGAGAGCCCAGGACCAAAATACTGCCCAAGAAGTGACTGTATAAGCTCATTATGCAGAAGATGGTTTTCATTCTTGCTGCTAGAACTGGGAATGGACTGAGACCTGTCTCTCTGAACACTTTTTAATCCTGGAAGCTGATGTTACTGTGAGTGTGGTAGTGCTTGGTGCTTTGGGTTTTCTTTATTGGCTAAAATAGGGATGAGACCAGTACAAAGCCTTCTGGGACTTGAACTGATAAAAATATGGGCAACAGGGAAAGGTGTTTGGTTGCAAAATCCACGGTTTAAAAAGTTGCTGGGAAAACAAGATGTTTTTTATGAACAGATGGGAAATAAAAAGGAAATAACTTCACAAACATCTGCACGTGAATGGGCCTGTAGCTCAGAAAAGAGGCATCAGCCTTTGACTTTTTAGAAAAAATATGTGATAATGCAGTTATTTGTGTGGATTAAAACTTGCTGACTGTTCTGGCTGAACATCCTCCCTAGAGTGGAATAATAAAGAAAGGGACAGGGTAAGTCAGGTCATGTAGATAACTCAATATTTACACAGTCTTCAGTAACAGCTTCACCCAGAATTGCCTTATGTGACACTCTAAAGACTAAAATTTTTGTATAAGTTGCTGTTGTTAGTGTAAGTTTTTTCTTAGAAATCTAAAGAATGCATTTCAAGAACAATATTAAATCTGTTTTTGTGATTCCACTGCAGTGGCTTTGTCTTCTGTAAAGCTGTTTTATTTGCTTCAGAAATACTATAGTAAAGTGGCAAATGATTCCATAGTGGTAAATGTCCTGTTGGGGAAAGTGTTGGCTCTGTTCAGAGCTGATCCACATGAAGATACATGTTATGTGTGGCCGCAGAAAGCTCCAAGGTTGCTCCTAGAAAACTATGGTAATTAAAGCTCTTGATTACTGTCCCGGTATTTTCTCTCCAAAGCTTTCTTTGGTTTTATATTCCTGCTGATTGCTGAAGTTGCATTTATTAAAAGATGTCTTGCTTTAAAAGATACTAGTGCACATGTATTACCAGTAAAAAATCCTATCTATACTGCCTGGTTCAGGCCCTGTCTAAGTTAGAGCTACTGTTATTAATGGGGTCTTACACGTATCTAAATACACAAGCTGGGTGTTGTGTTACATGCGTGCTAGATGGCAGTTCCGTACAGTGATAAACCTTTGCAGTCCTTGTTTGCTAGCATCTTAATTGTGAAAATGCATTTTTTTATTAGGATTTGGGAAGAAAAAACAGTTTTGCATTCAGTTTTCATGTGCTGATGCTTCTTAGGTAGACTGTTCTTGTCCTTGGCAGTTTCTCTGATTTGCTTGTTGAATGTATTTATCACTCACTGGACCTGAAAGACGTGCTCTTGAGGCAAGAAAAGTAATGAAATTAAATTATTTCACTCAGATGTGAAGTTCTTATTCTTTAGAGTCTAGTGAGAAATTAATTTAACTGTCATGTAGGAAATTACTTTCCCTTAAGAACATTCAACTTCTCATCCTGTCTGGGACTGCTGAGTAGAAAGGGATTTTGGTGGATTTTTTAAAATGTGATTTGTTTTTGTCTTTGCTAATGTTAAATCAATTTCCAAACATTACAGTGAAACAAATAATATTGTTATTCTGCTACACAAGCCATGCACTAAAGTAATTTTCAAAATGCTTTGAAAACAACTATGGTAACAAAATATTTGTCATCTGATGCTGTGAAAACCTTATAGAAAAGGCAAATGTGATGAATTATATCAGTGAAGGTTTTCTGTAATGAATGATTAACCGTTGATCTGTGTAACAGCATCAGAAAACGTAGTTCTGAGACAATCAGAGACATAGGAAAATGGGAATATCCACTTCAAAAAACTCCAAAAATGAGCTTCTGAATATCACTTTTGCAGCATTTGCTCCTTAATTAATCTCCTTGATGAAATAACAAATCCTGTCATATATCTCCTAAACTTAATCCCAGCTAATCAGTTTTTACATGTTAGAGATTGTCTGTGGTTTCTGGCTAGTAACCAAGGAATTGAGCATACCCTGAAGGCTGTCATGATGTAACCTGATGTTTCTGCTTTCAAGCTCTGTTTGGACTTTACTGAGGTGTATGACAGATTGAACACCTATTTTTATTTGCTGTCCATCCTATACTCTTCAGTCTTTTTGCTGGGAAGTCAGTGCCGGAAATGCTGACTTAACTAATACACTATTTTGAAGAAATAATTGTTGAAATCAGTAATGGGGATGTTATTACCTTATTTGCTAATCACAGTTTTATTGAATCCCCAGTGAAGTTTTGGGTAAGTGCGGGGGCGCCTAAAGCATTTGGAAGAAAGGCTGTAGTCATAAACAAAATTTCATTCACAATTCACAAAACTGAACTTAGGTGAACAATAAGGCTCTTCTAAAAAAGACAGGGAGCCCATCACGAACTTGGTTTGGGAAAGTGGGAGGGTTGGCCACAGGGTGGAGACCTGATCCATGGATTGATTAGTTTAGATAGATTAGGAGTCTCAGGAGAATCTCAGAAGACGCCACCTTTGTTCATGTTCACAAGTGAACTTAACTGCCTTTTTTTTTTTTTTCTCAAGCTCTGTCACACAAAGGTTTATTGTCCAGTGATCTTAAAATATGATTTCTGCAACAGTTTTTATTTCCATCCTGCTTGTTTTCTGCTGAAGAGCTACCACCAACCTCTGTGCACAAAGGACCAAGGAAACCATGAAGATGGGCATTTGTAAAATACTTACTGGATTCTTTTTTACGATGCTTCTTCCTTGTTTTGTTCACTGACAGTTCTCACCACCTCTAGGAGATCCAAAACATACTTTGGAGTGAAACCTGTTAGACTTCCCCAATAAAGTGATGCTGGGAAACACACTGTAAAAGTAACACTGTGTGTTGTCAGGTGAGGCACTGCAGTGCTCATACCCGGTACTTTCTGCAGTCCTGGTTTGGGAATAAGTGGTCAAAGATGGAGCAGAGTCAGAGAGTGAGCTATTCCCCTCCCCACTGCCTCCAAAAGGCTGTTGTGGTTAAGGGTGGCTTTGTGAGGTCCTCTAGGGAAAGACTGTTGTTGGACTGAGATCTCAGCAAGGAAGAGATGATTTTCCAGCCTTGGAAGTGTTGTTCATATACTTAGTGACATTGGGACATTCACCTGGAATAAACTTTGTGTTTCAATGTTCTTTGTCTGTGCTATTGTGTATTCTTCTAGGGTGAAAATGGTTTAGCTATGCTCCCCTGGGGTGCCACTGAGGACCCTCTGAAGCTGTTACAGCTATTGCTTCCTGCCTCTACAAGGAAAAAATGCAGTCTCAGGAACTGCATATGCTAAGTTCTAATGAGTAAAGTTTTTGGTCGTTTTCTTAATTACCGGTGAAAGCTTCCTGCACAGCCTGCATGCCATGACATAAAACTGTTCAAAACAAATGCTGGGCTACTAGACACTCAGACTGGCTTAGGATGTCTGAGAAGCTGATACTGAAACGAGAACTCCTTGAGGCTGTAGCGTGTTTTGGAACACACTTGCTTTTGCTTAAAATCCAAAGGTCAAATGAGGTGGCTTCAGAGCTGCCAAGTCAGGTGTTTTTTCCCACAAAGGATGTGTACTTCTAAGCATATCTCAGTTTATGATGCTGGTAACAAGGCACAAAACCACTCCTAGATAAGTGGTGCCCATAAAACTCTTAAAACAGTTCATTGCTGTGTCTGCTGGTGGCCATTTTTGCTAGATATAGCAAAAAAAAACCAAACAAAAAACACATATCACAATCTTTCCCCATAATAGTACAGCAGTGCCAGAATTGTGAATGCAAGGTCTTAATAGCTGTCTTAACATTCCTTCTGCTCAGCCATGTTTAGCAGTATTGCTTTCCTCATTCAAGCATGAAGCATAAACTGACAGTGTTTTTTGGAACAGGAAATATATGCTGGAAACATCAGCTGTATTGTAAAATTGCGTTGGCTTTTGGGAATTTATAATAATACTCTCTCGTAGATAAAAGAAACATCTCACTCTGTTTATATAGAAATTCCAATGCCTTGTGCAAAGTTTAAGAATAAATCCTTCTGCCTTTTTGCTATTTGTTGCCTGCTAGTCAGAGGAGGAATTGGAGCCGACCTTTGCGTTCTGATTCAGCACTGTTCTGAGCATTTCTGTCACATTTCTCTCACAATATAATAGAGCATTTCAGAAGCAAACCCTGTGTACACAGGATGCCCATCAGGAATACTTTTGAAGTGGTATTTCTGTTGCAGTATTTCCAGACACTTCAACGAGCTTTACAGCCCCTTTTTGTTAGTAATTCTGCAAATCAAGAGCAAAAGAAACTCCCTCCATACTGAGTTTTTAATCTAAACTGACACAGAGCTGAAAAGTGGGAGAGGAAGAAGGCCAAAAGCAGTAAGGCCGCCTGCCAGAGGCCATGCAACTGATTAGCAGCTGTGGGTGTGTATTTGAGAGAAGGCTAGCCTCCCCCTTTGGCTTTGTTTTCTCCCAGCATATCTTCAAAAGAGCTAAGTAAACATCCCCATTTGTGTTATTTTCCTGAGTTTAAATTTCAGATCTGCATTTGTCTGCATGGCCCTTTCCACTTATCCACCCTGCTTTTGTTTGAACTGTCTCCTTTTTTGTCTTTCTGTGCCGGAATAAAAAATCATGCTGTGTTGTTAAAAGAGGGAGAAAATTGTCCTATGCGGGAACAAAACAGGAAACCTAGCGATTAAAAGGGCAAAAGACAGCTGGTGTGTCACCCGGTACAGTATCTCGGAGCTGTGCTCCTCACAGCACACGATGACAAGGCTGGTGCCGCAGCAGCTGGGCGTGGAGAGAAGCTGACCTCTTTTTTCCCGGGCATGTGCTGGCAGTGCATTGGAGCGTCTGCTGAATTGATGAGACACCGTGAACGGTCATGCCTGGGCTGGGATTAGGCTGGCCGTGCACATTCAGCCCGAGCACAGCTGATCCAGTAACTGAGCGGGTGCATTATCTCCCTCAGAGGTGTCCCTTCAAAAGTGATAAAATATTCACCGGGTGATCTGCTCAGCAGCTGACAACAATTCTTAGGCCAAACTCTGTTTATCGATGTGGGAGTACATAGCTGTCTTGGCCAACACCCTTTGCAAGCTGGCTTGCCAAACTGCCTTCACTGAGTGCAGAGGTCAGAACTACAAAAGCTGCTACAGAAAACAGGTTGCTGGGCTCCTGATGAACAGAACACTGCAAAACCAGGATGCAAATCAGTGCATTGGATGAAAGCAACCTCCTCAGGGCAGATCTCAGTGGAAAATCCAGTTTATGAAGTATTAAAAGTATTAAATACTATGAAGTATTAAAATCAGTTCACTTGGATTAGATCTCATGCTTGGTTTGAGGTTTTTGTTTTTGTGCTTTCTGAAACCCCATCTGTATTTGCAGAAAGCTAGGGCCAAAAACCAAGGATGTTTTTGGTAGCAATACCTGGGATTTATGAACAATGTCCATGATGACATGAATGGTAGGGATTGTCTCATCAAAACTTCAGGTGTTCTGTACCTCTGAGTAACTGTGCAGATCCTCTGCCTCAGTGTTCATTTACTTTCTGCTATTCCCACTTTTGGGCCTTGGATATCTGGAAAATATAGTCTCACAGAAGTTAATGGCTTTATCATCTTTCCTCTTATAAAACCCCCTCTTGTCTTCCATGGGCACCAACCATTCTTTTCTCACAATGAGTCTGTGTGATATAATCCATGTAAACCAAGAGCTCTTTCTTGTTCTCTATCTCTAATTAGCTGGCATTTTATGAACGAAGAAAACTTTTCCAGAAATATCAGTCGGCTTTATTAAAAAACCAGCAAAACTCCCTGTGTGTATGTTTTATTGAAAACAGGATAAAGTATCCACTTTTGATACAAATGCTTGGAGACACATTCGATCCTACATTTCAAAGATCATCTGCATTTCAGCTGCCTTGCTTTCTCAGGGATGGGCAAGGTCCTGCTGCAGAGTGTCCCGGATTTGCTCCTCAGGGTGCTGGGCTGGCAGGGCAGCAGCACAGGCAGCCTGGGTGCCATGGGACTGGTGGGAAGCCTGCCAGCCCCAACCTGTTCTCTGATCCCCCGTCTTGTGATTGCAGTCACGAGGTCGCCTCTCTGCGGCTGGCTGCTCAGGCTAACTCAGTTTCTAGTCGAAGTAATCTGTGAACAACTGCTCATTTATTAGAGCCTGGTGGGGTTGCTGTGTTTGCTTGTGTTATTGGACACCACTAGGTTTAGGTAGTTTGCCTTTATTTTACTTCTGAAATGGGTGCAAAGGTTTCCAGTAATTGGAAAGAAGAATTATGTTTGGCAACAAGTTTGGCAACCAGTGCTTTAACAGCAGTCACGTATGTTATATACCTGGTACAATACAAATAGTACAGTTTCTGCATCTTTTTCCAAAATTAACAGGAAGTCAATTGGGCTCTGATTTATTTATATATAATTTAATGCTGAGAAGCTATTGAACACTGATAAAAAGGCACATATGTGAAGTAATACTTAGATGCATGTCTGTTCCTTCCTGTATTGTGTATTTCCATGTATTTTCAATTTTGAATTATGCTGATCTGAGGAATGTCAGGCGTTGCTGGCTTCTGCGTCTGGAGGCAGACTCACAACTCCTTCATCGTGAACACTGCCTGCTTCGCTCAACAGCCTTGATAGCAGCTTGTGGTGCATCCCCTTTCACACCACTCCAACCACTAAATAGTCTCTGATTCACAAAAAAACCCCAAAAATCTATGTCTTACTTTCTCAGCAGTCTGAGTGCCCTCAGATACCCTGGCAGCCAGCCATGGAAGGAAGTTGTGGCCTAGTGTTGCAAGGGCTTCATAGGTGGTGTTCCCTCACCCTGCGGTTAGTGTCAGAGAGCTCTGCAGAAATCGCCTGAACAAGTACCACACTGCAAAGGGAAACTTTAAAACTCACCCTGAACCTTTAAGAAGGACTTCGTGGAGTGGTCTGGTTGCAAGTTTGTGCTACATGTAGCAGAAAACATACAAGTACTTAGGTAGGTGATGTAGGTTGAAGCAGGACTCCAGCAAAGAATATCCACTGTTCACACTAAATAAATTTGCTCCTTCCTTAATCTGCATTTGAGGCTTGTATGGGTTGTTTACACAGAGCAGATATGGATCTCTGTGTAAGTACCAGCCACCCAGCAGCCCACAAACTAGGAGTGTTGTCCTTAAGCATCAACAGCACCCAAGAGCAGTGTCCCAGCGCTAGCCACTAACGCATGCTTTTGGTGCAAACTGAGCAGAAAAACAAAATGTGGGAAAAATAGCAGCTGGGATTAGGTCCATGCTTTGCTGTGAAACTGTACCTAAGTGAAGGCAAGCTGGATGCTGTAAGGCTGACAGTAAGTAGGGAACTGAATGACTGACACATTGCAGTATGCAAGTGTATATATCCTGCCAGCAGGAACACAGATCTTAGCCACTAGACTGGGTACACCCACTGCGAAACTAACTTGCAGCATTTCCCTAAGTGGTGGTTTTTAGAGGCCCTCTGGTTACACTGAGTGCTGCATCTCTGTTCTTGCTATATCCCTGTTGTATAATCTCTCCTGGTCCCTTGGTAACAGGATCAGTTTACCAGGGATCCTTCTTATGTAAAACTACTATTGTTAGATTACTTAGGCTGGCCTCAAATTACACTTAGTCTTAGATTTTTGATTTAAAAAATGCAATGGAGTTCCTCAATAAATTTGTGACATAGGCATCTGTTTGTGTTGTGCGTCTATAGAGACTCTGAGAGAGAGAGAATTACTATATACATATATAATATATGTAAAAAATATGTATATGTGTGTATATACACCTTGCGCATTTTTTTCCACAGGAAAACTGATTCATTAATTTTCATAATCAGAGTGCACAATTACATCATGCAGTAAAAAGTTTTTATTATTACCTAAACTGTCTTCTTTTTTTCTGCTTCCTCTTCAGTCTCCAGGATTTAAGTGTTGTTTGTTTTCAGCTGTTGATAGTAGCGCTTTGGGAAGCATGTGATGAGGAACAGAATAAACAAGTACATGCTGTACTTGCTGATTCTGGGCAGTTGTCACAGCTTTAAAAAGTGCCAGATAAACACCTGCAGAAAGAGTGCTTTGATACCTGAAGCAGCACTGAAATCACATCCTCACCCCTGGGATAGCAATAACTAAGGGTAAATGCTCATCCTGAATAATTTTCTGTTTGCTTTTTTTCAGCCTGCCTCTTCTTTATGAATAATAGAATACAGTGGTAAGTTAAAAAATAACTGTTGGATTTTCTTGGTAGAAGTATTTTTAACTCCTCTCTATGTTCTACTGTAATTCACGGAGTGTTCTTAATAAAGTCTTGTAGAAGCACAGCTGGGGGTGTGAATCAGGGGTGAAATTGAGAAGAGGGTACAGGAGCTATTTACGTTAAGGAGGTTGCCTAAAAAAAGTTAATAAAATGAGACAGGAGGGTTCTAAAGGTGTCTAATACTCAAAGTGACCCAAAGCCCAGTTTTCACATCCTTATCATTTAATATAATCACACATTTCTTTTAATTGCTAAGTTTTGCTCTCATTGGTCAATGACTGCTAATTTCACAGCAGATTTCTGATCTCCTTAGGCTGTGTCAACTCTGAGATCTAGCACCAGAGCATCTACAGGATGGATGGCTGTACAAGCCTAGAAGTGTCAGAATCACAGAATCATTACATTAGGAAGGGACCTCTGGAGATCATCCAGTCCAATCCCCCTTCCAAGGCACAGTCAGCTAGAGCAAGTCACACAGGAACCTGTTCAAATGGGTTTTGAATATCTCCACAGAGGAAGACTCCGGGCCAGCCTGTTCCAGTGCTCTGCCACCATTGGTGTAAAAAAATTCTTCCTCATGCAGAGGTGGAACTTTCTGTGTTTTAGTTTATGGCCATTGCTCCTCATTCTGTCACTGGGCACCACTGAAAAGAGTCTGGCACTGTCCTCTTGGCACCCTCCTTTGAGATATTTATACACATTAATGAGATCCCCTCTCAGTCTTCTCTCTCCAGACTAAACAGGCCCAGTTTCTGTAGTGTTTCCTCACAAGAGAGATGCTCCAGATCCCAAATCATCCTTGGGACCCTCTGCTGGACCCTCTCCAGTATCTCCTTGTCTTGCTTGTACTGAGGAGCCCAGAGCTCCAAGGATGGCCTCACCAGGGCCAAATAGAGGCACAACTCCCTCAACTTTTGTCCCTTCTGCCACAGGAGGACTGCCGGCTCATGGACAGCTTGTGATCCACCAAGAGTCCCAGGTCCTTCTCCAGAGAGCTGCTCTGTAGGAGCAATCTCCAGCCTGTGCTGGCCCTTGGGGCTGTTCCTCCCCAGCTGCAGGAGCTAACACTTGCCCTTGTTGAACTCATTAAGTTTCTCTCTGCCCAACCCTCCAGCCTATCAGGGTCCCACGGAATGGCAGCAGAACCTTCAGGTGGATCAGCCACTCTCCCAGTTTAGTGCCATCAGCAAACTTGCTGAGGGTGTATTCCATCCCTTCATCTGGATCATTGATAAACAAGCTGAACAAGAATGGTCCCAGTATTGATCCCTGGAGAACTGGCTGCAGGCCTCCAGGTGCAGTCTGCTCTGCTGATCACAACCCTCTGAGCTCTGCCACTGAGCCAGCTCCTGATCCACCTCACTGTCCATTCCTCCAACCCACATTTCCTGAGCTTACCTGCAGGTTGATGTTGTTGTGGCAGACAGTGTCAAAAGCCTTGCTGATGTCAAGGCAGACGATAGCCACTGTTCTCCCCTCACTGACCCATCCTGCCATGCCACCACAGAGGTGTATCGGATCGGTCAAGCACGAGTTCCCCTTGGTGAATCCATGCTGTCTACTCCCAGTGACCTCATTGTCTTCTACATGCCTGGAGCATGACCTCCAGAATGAGCTGTTCCTTTTCAGGTGTGGAGGTGAGGCTGACTGGACATGTTTTCCTGGGCCCTCCCTCTTGTCCTTTTTGAAGATGGCAGCAACATTGGCTTTCCTTCAGTGCCCTCTTGGGCACCTCTCCTGCTCTCCATGATTTTGCACAGATAATGGAGGATGGCATAGCAACATCTGCCAGCTCCCTTGGCACCCATGGGTGCATCCCATCAGAGCCCCTGGATTTGCTAAGTCTGTCTAGCTGATCTCTAACCCAACCCTCGGTGACCATGGGGAAGTCTTCCTTTCTCCAGCCTTCCTCTCCTGCCTCTGAGGTCTGGGACTCCTGAGGGCTGGCCTCACCAGTAAAGCCTGAGACAAAGGAAGGCATTCAGTAATCCTGCCTTCTCTGTGTCTTTCATGACATGAACACGCACCTGATTCAGCAGTGGCTCCACATTTTCCCTAATCTTCCTTTTATTCCTGATGTACTTGTAGAAGCCCTTTCAGCTGCCTTTGGTATCCTTTGCCAGATTCAATTCCAAGCAGGCCTTGATCTTCCTCATCTCATCCTGGTATACTCTGATGATGTTTTTATAGACCTCCCACAGAGCCTGGCTCTTTTTCCAAGAAACCCCAGAAATTTCTTTCTAGAAACTGCCTGCTCATCCATGCAGATCTCTTGTCCCCTTTGCCTGATTCCCTGCTCATAGTGCTGCACTGGTCTTGAGCTTGGAGGAAGTCATGCTTGAATATGGACTAGCTCTCTTGGACCTTCTGTCTTCTAGGGACCTATCCCATGGGATTCTTCTAAGCAGGCCTCTGAAGAGGTTGAAGGTGGCTCTTGGGAAGTTCACACAGGATCCTGACTCCCTAAGACAAAGGGCTAATATTGTATGCCTGGAACAGCAGTAGCCAGATCGCTGTGGAGCCAATCAAGGATTGTTGATAATAAAAACCAATGATGGTAACACACACTGTGAGAAAGAACAGGATGTGGCTGGTGAAGGTGGCCATACAGAAGTAGGGTAGCATTTTTCCAGGACAAACATCCATGTTGTAGCTCTTGGAGATAAGGACAACACAGCATAAGGGCAGGAATGAGAGTGAGAAGGGGGCGTGGACTATATGGAGGGATGAAAACCACCCAAGACAACTGAAGCTCTCTGACCCATTTCCAGAAAGGTCTGAAAGAACAGACTGTGCATGATAGCTAATTTGTATAGAAAATGAGAACTTTATCTCTGTGGCAAGGAGGTAAGTATCCTCACAAAGCTCAGGCACATGTGCAGCCCAGGTCCCTGGATTCCCCATCAGAGGGTTCCATGCTGGAACCAGGATTCTCTCTCTCCTTGTCTCTGTTGCCTTCTTCCTCCTCTTTAATTCACCTCTGTCTCTCTTTCTCTCTCTCTCTCTCTTTCTCCCTCCTTCTTCTCCCTCCCACCTTCTCTCCCCTTTTACCCTACCCCTTTATCCAAGCCCCACTGCCGCGTCCTCATTCCAAGAGATCAGGAACTAACTTGTATCAATGCTCATGCCGAGTGTGGAATTTACAAATGAAACTTTGTAGGCTTCTGCAGACTATCTGACTTCAGTTGTTCTCTTTGGCCACAAGCATCTGAAACTTGGGTGTTCCCTTCCACCCAAGTTGGACTAGGTGGAAGCGACTAGGAATGGCAATATAACATGTTTAAAAGGGCAAGCGTCAATCTGAAATAAGAACCTTTCAAAATAAGAGAAAAATGGAGGTATAACAGTGTCTTTGTACTGTCTTCTGTTGCAGAGGACAATGGATCAACAGAATAGACATGATTTGGGTGTCACATCCATAGCAATGGTTTATTTGTGCTGTTGGAAGTTGTGCATAAATAACACACAATATTTTCTGTTCTTATGAGAAATGAAGTACCCTGGAAATGCTGCAGCCTTTTCATCTCTATTAATTACCCAAAACATATATAATTTGCAGCTTAAAAATGCTGTTTTAGACAGCATTAGACTTCTGCTCTTCTTAGGGCTGTCAAGATAAAAAGCATCTGCAAGAAAGCATCTGACAGAAAATCCAGATAATGGCATTGCAAATATTGATGTGGATATCCTGTTGCAAACAATGCCATCCATGTAATGTCAGATGTAAAGCTTCAGATCAAATGGGGATACTGACACAATTCACTTCCTTTGTTAGTATTATATAAAGTAAGTTGTTTCTCTTTGGAAATCATGACTGTCTCTGCACTTGCCCTGCATAAATTAGAACTAAAGGATTTTTACACTTGCCTGCTAGGAGGAATGAAATCTCACTATTTTTCTTGTTCGTGTGAAGTGGCACTTTCGCTGAGAGATTGGTGGTAATTGCTAGAATCCACCATTTTGAAAGGTAAAGCTTTTCTTGGAGATGGAAAAAAGCAAGGTGTGATGTGGAAAGACTTTAGCTGCTCTTCTGGTGTTTGTGTACACAAGCAAGGTATTCTTGCACATCATCTGGAGAGCCAAGTATAAGAGGAACTCTCTGGTGAATATTCTCGGGTTTCACATCCAACACTGCTTCGGTCCCTGTAGTTGCCATCCCACCTGCCTGCTCGATAATGAAAGCCATAGGGTTGCATTCATAGAGAAGTCGGAGCTAGAAAGAAAGAGGAAACACATGATTGCCTTTGGGGGAAATTGTATCAAAGGACTTGCCAAAAACTAGCTTTCCTTTTGTGATTTTGGAAAATTTTGCACCAAACTTCGATTGACCTAAGTAGCAATGTCTCTCAGTGAGGCTCTCCTTCCCTCTCTTTTTCTCACCTTCCCTAAAGCCTTCTGTTTGGAGGAGCAGTGTTCTGACCCTACATCCAGGCATCACCACTATCATTTCCAAGCTGATATGCAGCATCAGTGAAGCTGTATTTTGTCAAAAATGTCAAAAGTGGATGTCACAGAAATCAGCAAAACAGTTAAGCCAGCTAAGCTAACAGTTCTGGGAAAGAAAAGCCAAAATATCTTCTCGTATGGAGCCTTTATGTGTTAACTCAGAGCTTGGGATAATCATGTTATGTTTAGTCAGGCTATTTTGGAGTTTGAAACTTGATGCTCCCAGTTTCAAATTTCAGGATTTTATTGCTTCTCTTCAGAAATGTAGACAGATATTATTGGCCTGAGCTTATCCAGATAGTTGCTTCAGAAGGAGCTGCAGTTATTTATTAAAATCAAATTTTTCCTTTTGATTTGGGCTCTGTTACCTGTTGACACATTTTAAAATGTTACCTCTTGTGGTGAGTGTGTTCCTGTGGAATGCAAACTTATTTAGGATATATACCAAAAGTTTCTGTGTTTAAATGAACACCGATGATAGCTGGTGAGTTCTGAACAGACATAATTTCTGTAGGTCTATCTATGAAGTGTTCATGTACAACAATATTAGCACATATTTGGTTTAAATGACACTTCACATGTGCAAAAGAGAATGTTTTCTGGGGAAAAGGAAGGGTGACAGAATGTAACTGTATACAGAGACAGAAATGGGTTGAACAAAGGACTTCACTGCCCGTCATGCCTTTAGCACACTGTAATAAAACTGTGATATAACACAAACTTAAACAGCACTATATTACCTTCTTTCTTATCTTTAAAGCCCACTGAAGTGCTACTTCTGGTACAAGGACTCCATCTCATAGGACCAATATCTTTCACTCTTCTTCCTATTACTTGGCCCAATTCTGGAAGATCATGAGCCAGCAAATAGCAGTGGTATCACCATGGAACCACTTTTCAAGTTTCTTGGTGCTACGCTGTGACTAGGCAACTTGAGGAAAGCAGTTTTTCTTCAGGTAGCAGTGCAATTGCACTCAGGGATCTTCAGATGGGCTCTGTCTTCAGACAAGTTTAACATTTTTCGCCTGGTAGAGAACTATAAGCCTTTGGTTTATAAAAAATATTATTCAAAATATATAATTTGAAAAGAGGATTTATCTGTTGTTTGGTGCTGTAGTGTTTATTGAGCATTCAGTTTTCTTTCTTTAACGTAAATAAGGAGAGATATGTTTCAGGGCCTACATGCATGTCATTTGCATTTGCTCTAAAGACTTTTGATCAATTCCAGTGATACTTGATTCCTTTCAGCTCTCTAACTGAGTGCACAGACTGTCTTTCAGGGGACAGATGATCAGGCCACTTGCCACAAGAGCATTATTTCTCCAACAAGAAAATATATATGTGAAAACAACTATATACACCTGCCCTCTGGGAAGGAAAAAAATCTTTATTTGTAATGACAGCACATTTTTCTTCTTCCATTACTCTCTTTACTATGGCAGTGCAAGCCAGAGCAATCCAATAATAAATGTGGGCTAACTCCTGTGGAAACCTTTATTTCTATAAAGTTATGTAAGTACTTTGTTCCTTTGTTCTTTTGTCCTGTTTCTCATTCTCTCTTTTCAACAATGGTTTAATACAGATTTCAAAACAAAAAGTTTAATTTGAAGAGGCTAGTCAGCATACCCACTTTTTTCACACACAGCAAATTCCTTTTTTGTCTCTTTCTCTCTGTACAAACAGATCCACATCATTTAGTGAGAGCTTTTTGGGGTGGTGGTTTTGGTTTTTTAACCTGGGATGCTGATCCAAAAATTTAAATAATTTTTGCCTGGACAAACAGACAGACATTTTTGGTTGTATATGTCAAAGAGAATTCTTTCCCTGTTTTTCCCTTGAAGAGCATTTGGATCTGCTGGTATTTTGGCTCAATACAGGCTCACCATGATGGAACCAGTAGTCCTCTCTCCATAAAGACTGTAGACATCAGGATATTCTGACACCAGTGTGGAGAGATAGGGCAGATTCCTCCACATACCTTGCATGGAGGCAAAAGCATTTGAGTAGAAGGTTTTAAGTCTGGTGTCGATCAGGAAAGGATGTGGTGTTGGACTCAGAATATGTCCAATCTATTATATACTGAGCCAATAATTATGTACTCGAGCCAATAATTTCCTAAGGATGACCTGCAGGTTAATGTTGGTCCACTGATCAGGTGTGAGACATTTGTTTAGAAAGTTGGTAATAAGGGTATCTGATGCTGCAGGAGAGAAGTGGAGGCCGACAATGGTCAGTTTCAAAGACTGACTGCATTGCATTGTCATGGTGTGTTTTGTTCA
>VZTN01012488.1:0-95619 GCA_013400515.1 Erpornis zantholeuca
TGTTACCTTCTTACTCCATGGAAATGAAGGCAAAGCTTTGTGATTTCAGCTGAAATTCTGTGTCCTGTCTCCAGAGTCTTATAGCCCCACTTCAGTTTAAGCTCAGCCAGATGTTTCTGTGTGTTATTCCAGCCTCCCTTTAGAACTGACAATACCTGCTTGTACCAGGATTTTCCCCTCCACCTGCCATCTCCATGTAAGGGCCAGAATCCAGAGTCTTTTTAGTTAGACTAAATTTGTTGTGATAGACCAAAGCAGTGATAACCTCACCATGGCTATTTCCCAGCCAGCCACTTCTCTCACTAAGGCAAACAGCTCTTTCTCAGCTGTAAAACAACATCAATCAGTTCCGAAGGAGCAGGTCTGATTTTCATCTTAATGCATCCAAAAGAAACCATGATGTTCATATTCTACAGTCCAAAGGCATATTTGAAAACAAAACCAGTTTGGGCTTAGCACTTCATAGATCCTTGCTGAAATTGATCTCTCTAATCAGGACTCATCTTTACTTTCTTGGATTGTGTATTTCTTGAATTTGTGATTCCTTCCTAACATTACTCCAAAATAACTGATGAAAAGGTAGGGTATAACACAACAAAAAATCTAGATAATTTTGCAGCCCTGATTTTTTTAGCAAACATGATGATAAATCACAAAGCAGTCACATCTACCAACAAAGCACTTCTCTCTCCTTTGCATTCCTCAAAGCTTTCTAGGCTTGGTGGTTTTGCAAACAGTTTGGGGTCAGTGCACAGGTTATCTAGCTCTCCCTGCCTTGCCTCAAAGGTCAAACTGCTGAACTACTCCCTTTTAAAATATAAATTCAGGAAGTTCAGCTGCATTTTTTTCCCCCCACTTACATCACAGATCTCAGCAGAGAGCATGAAAGACCTCAGGCTGATCAGCCCAAGCTCTGTGTGGCACAGCATTGCACACACTCCTCCATGGGCATCCAAGTTCAGATGTTGTCTGCTGACACGGTTTCAGAAGCCATGGGACTCTACAGTGTTCAGATATTAGAAAGGTACAAAAATACTTCATGGTAACAAAAAGCCATAAGAGCAGAGCATTAGAAGTACCTCTGTTGTGGGAAAGAAAGCATTGGATGTTTCCTTCTGTCTTGAAGGATGATGCAAAAAAAGGGATGTGAAAAACAGTGACCCTGCTTTGGGAAGGATGATCATGGGTAGAAAGATTTAGGTCACTTCTGTAGCATTCCATTTAAGAACACCCAAGATTAAAAACTTTGGCAGTAGCTTCAGATGAAAGAATAAACCCACAGGAAGCCAATAGTTTTGAGACTGTCTCATTCTGGCTTTGGCAATCAGGATGGTTCAAAACGGGATATAGACTACTCCCTCAAGTTGGCTCTCTCACAGAGAGGATTAGAAAGAGACCACAAAGCCCTGAAACCTTTCCGTCCAAATGAAGACCAAGATCTCTCCCTCATTTCCTTCGATCACCTTGCTGATTTTTGCACACCCACCTGTCACACATAACAACAGTTCTGTGGTCCACAGCCCTTTCTAAAGACATGTCTCTGCTGACACTCTCAGCCTGTCTGTATTGCAGTTGCTCATCTCAGCTGCTCTATGCGAGTTGTGTCCCTACCCAGGGGGACTCAGATCTGTACATGACTTTTGTATACTTTACACCTGAACCACCACTCACAAAGGGTCCCAAACTCAGCCAAGGCATCCTGGCATTCCTGTAGCTTGAATGTTACTGGTAAAATCATCCTTACCACTGGCCCTTTTTTAGCCTTGGCCAGACAAGTCCAGACTCTCAGACAGTGAGGCCCAGCAATGGAGTTCAAGTCCCAAGTGCTTTCAAGGAGGTATTAACAGGGTGCCAGAGTACACCAGATTACAGCAGCTCAGACCTAGACGATTTTCTCATTTGCTGCATTGTCCATGATTTTCACTGCACTTCTTCCTTGGACTACAGCTGCTGCTTTCCTTCCCTAGCTTCTCTTACCTCCTTTGAGATATTCACACTTGCCATTTGACCTGTTTCCTTTCCATCCCTTTTGATCCCCACCTAATTACAAAGCACCCTGGAAGCACCAATTCATTCTCATGCTCCTGCCACCCTCTTTCCAAAAGGCAGCTGCGATGTCTCCAGATTTACTGACCTAACCGCAGGTAAATGCTGTCATTCAAGCCAGGATAGTGAACAACTGAGCACATGAATGCAGGCAGCACAGAGAAGCTAGACATAGATAAGTCCTTTTGGAAAGTAAGGGTAATTCTCTAGTAAGTTTTTTCCCTAATGTCAGTGCAGCTGTGCTTTGTCACCCCAGGCTGCCTGCACAGCATTGACCGGGGGCAAAAGGTCTCTTGTTCCCTGGCAATTCTGTGCACCAACCCAATAGTGCAGGTTTCTGCTATGATTCACTCCTAGGAAACACCTCAGGGAAAAGAGAAGATTGAATCAGCAAGTTCGCCTAGAAAAGTCATTCAGGACGACATCACCAACTACAACCCCAAAGCTCGCTGCTCTTACAACATGTAGGGGAAATCCTTTGGCAGAAGACTGTGAAACAAAGACACCTTCTCCAGTCTCCTGACTCCATTCGAGTCACTTGGCTCCCACTGTCTGCATTTTTAGTGCTCAGCTACATTCCCAAAATCAGAAGGAATGTGGTCCTCAGATGGGAAGTTAAACACTGCTTTCCTCAGCTTCTGCAATGTAAGGACTTTATGAATTAAGTCTTTATGAATTAGAGATCAATAGTGGGAAAAAAAGCATCCAAGCCCAAGAAATGTAGGACATAAATACTCTACTAGCCCACAGTAAGATGATCATGGCAGATATCAGACACAGGATGCTTGGCACAACCAGCTTGGCTCGGTCTCTGTGACTGAAGTTCTAAATGCCCATCCTCTCCACACATGGATCTGAATCCAGATGGTGTGATGAACCACGAGCCTTCTTTGGCTGCAGACTCTATTTGAACCCAAAGGAGATGGATGGAAAAGCAAAAAGAAAGGTTAGGCAGGACAGGCCCATCTCCTCATGTCCCACACCAGGTGTTTGTGCCTGAAAATCTCAGGACAAATCTCACATTTCCTTAGCACAAGTGGGTGCTTGGCTGCATGTGAGTTTGGGACAGGACTTGTCTCCCCAGGGCCACAGTGTGCCCCAATTTCCTTTCATTGCTGCCCAGGGTTGTACTTGGAGAGTATGATCCAATCTCTGAATGCGGCAGCACAGAGCTGCTGCCAGGCTCAGCTTAACAACCAAGGCACAAACATGAAGAAATGGTAGAAGACAGAAGCACTCCCACTTGCCACTGCCAGACCTTCCTTCCTTATCACAAAAGAACAGGAATGCCTGCTCTGGCAGAGTGGACATTTGGAGAAATGCAGACGTGTTATGAACCACCCACACAATGACACAGTTTTACCACCAACAAGAAAAATGGCTTTATGCTGACTTCAACAGTTTTCTACCCTCACTTCTTCCATGATGAGACAAAAGCCTATTGGGCACAGGGAAGCTTGTGGGATGCACACCAAAATGCCTGGAAACCACTGGCCTGGTCAAGGGGTCACTGCACAGAACTGGGAAGATTTGCAATCAGTTTCTTACCACTTACTGGGTCCTTTGGTGGTGATCATGACTTCAATGTGTTTGGGAGAAAATTATTAACTCCTGGGGAACAATTTCCTGGGATAGGTGATGAATGGTCCACTTGGTGCTTTTTCATTCAAGACTTGTACACCCAGCAAATACTTGATTAATATAAGCATAAGCTATGTGTTTTGAACAATCCCATTTAATACCGGAACACTCTGGTTTTCATCACTGGCCACCTCTCCAGCTGGGCAACATTTCATTGTGCGGGTCATTTTAAAATCCCCACTCAAGCTGTTGCAGAGTAAACAGCTAATTATACTAAAAATCCCAAAACTCATTCAGATCCATTTTTCAGATCCAAACAATTCTGAAAGCCGAAGACCAAGACCAAGGTATGTTTGTGCTAACATTAACTGCAAACAACAGAGCAAGAAGTTTTCTACAACTTAGGGATGAATTTCAGCACGGACACGTCATATTTGCAGATATCCTTTTCGCAGTCATTGCAGAAAGTTCCAAGATGCATCAAATCTGGAACCCAAATGAAAAAAGAAACTGAAAGACTAAGTATGCAGAAAACGGAATTATGTAATTGTAGTTACTGGCATAGGAAAAAGAGAAATGGATTCTTTCTATCAGCATCAAAAAAGAGATGCTGCAGACTGTGCAGCTTCAAACACAGGCAATAGTAAGGAAATATAAGCAGGATAAAATAAGGAGCTGATGTAGCACACAGCAGAAAGGACAATTCATCAGGACACAAAACAGAATGTCCAATTTTAACATGAACATGATACAACTTATTCTGAAATCAAAACAATTACATTGAGGAAAATGATTTGGTTTTGCCCAATGCTAGAAATCAGATTTTTGTTTTGCAGCCCATCCCTGCACAGTAACACATGACTTAATAATTCTCAACATAATTCACATGGCTAAAATCATTAATGTTTAAGTGAGGGCAGGGTAAAAAAGAGTTAGGAGGTTGTTAAAGAAATAGAAAGCCACATCAAATACTGCAGAGTGGCACTGCTCTCATTTCTGCCTAGCTTGGGAGAGGGTTACCAGGAGGGTGACCTGCACAACTCTGCCTTTACTTCTTTCAGTGCTGTGTGTGGGGAGCCTCCTGCTTTGGCTCTAGTCCCCTTCATCCTTCTCTGTGACAGAGGTTCTGCCTGCCTGAGTGCTCTTACAGTGAGACCATCCCCAAAGCCTTCCCAAAATACCAGAAAGAAAAAGGATTCATGATGAATTGGATGCTATACACTAGAAAGTGATGACATTATTATAAAGATTAAAAACACAAGCATAGTCAACAACAGGATACTTAATAAAATAGGCAGAAAACAAAAAAAATGCAACCAGAACAAGCAATTAATAGGATTGGAGCCAGAATATCACCCCTCCAAGCACTGCTTAGCTGCCTGCCTGCCAAGCATTGAGGTCAATGAAAACAGCAGAACACAGGAACCCTCTCCCATTAATTTCATTGCCAATCACAACTCTGAAACTGTAAAACATTTCTCTTTTTCACAGACGTCAGAGGACATCTGAGAATAGTACATTATCTGGCTAGTTAAAAACCTCCTATAAATAAAACCAGGAAAAATCACACACACTCTTAGTTTCTTTAGCTGAGCACAAAAATAACTTGTTTTCCCTAACTCTTTTGATGCCTGAACCTGTTTGACCATATCTCTGTGAAGAACAGGTCTTCCTCAGAGGTATTCCCAAACAGCTCAGTGCTTGCTGTGTTAGTGGCTGTGTCAGTACATCATGTTTGTGACCTCCAGAAGGTCTCATTCACATGACATTACTACATAAGGGTATCACTTAGCTTGAAATGTCAGGGCAGAATTTGACCACTGATCACCTGGGATAACTAGGTCCACATTCAAAATTATAGTCCTTAATATTGTGTGGCCAATACAGCCTCACCTATGCTGTTAAAATTCTGGCAATCACCAGGTGCTTTATCCTCAGAGTAGAGATGCATTGGCTGCCTTGTGGTTAAGAGTGATAATCGGTTCAAAGATCAGCCTTGAAATCAGATAATTAAGGATGGGCAAGCCTCCAGACTAATTCCATGTTTAACAACTGGAGCATTAACCAACCCATGACAATGAAATGTTAAGCATTTGATGGGTGGAAGCCTGGGTTAAGCCTGGGATGTGGTAGAAGGGTTAAGAAGAGCAAATCTGACAACAAGAAACCTGTTCAGGAATTGTGGTGATTCATGTGTGTGGTCCTTACAGCAGTTTTGGTCTCAGGAGACAGTGGATGACTAGACAAATATGGAAGCAGACCTTTCCCACTGTATTTTCAGACCTTTCTTTCGGCACTCTGCCAAAGCCCTGAAGAAATTCTGAGCTCACAGACATGGGAGATTTTCCAGCTCGTTTGATCCTGCAGTCTCTGTATAAAAGCAGTACCATGCAGCCTCACATATTTTGCAAAGAAATTTTCTTTCCAAAGAGGCTGAGCACCTATCCCTGGTGGCTCAGAACACCTAGTTCCCAGGTCACTGCTTAGCTTACACTGCGGCAATTCCACTTCCCATGCACAGGGTTATTTTCATTATCTCTTTCCCTTCTGCACTCCTGTGTTCCCCACATGATGAAATACTTGATAACAACATAAAGGCACCAGAAAAACAGGACAGACTGGCAAAAGACACATGAGCTGTTCTGACACTCTTACTCATGCCGGGATCTTTTGCTGCACTGCCACTTCTCAATTTATTTGGAAATCTCCCAGCTCAAACACAGGGAGTGCATGTGTGCACACCTGCATGGGCTTAGCCCAGCAGCTGGAGGGGAAGGGTTTTGTTGACACAGTGCTTCTTTTCTGTGCTGAAATAGCAACAAAGGTTGAAATAGCAAAAAGAACAGCATAACAGTTTCACATAGACATGCACTGAGATACCAGGACATGAGGTATACAGGGGAGTTTGTGACAAAGGAGAAAGTCTTGCATAAGATAAACCAAACAAGTCAGAACTTCCTAATGGAGAGAGATCAGTGTGAAAAGGGCATTCTGCCTTTAAGAGGATGAAAAGGATGAGACTGTAGCTGCATTTTTATGAACATTCTTATGTGCCCTGTGTACAAGCAACTGCACTAGCCTTGTCCAGAAAAGCTGTGATATTGGAGCCTCAGCAGGTGCCATGGGTGACTGATGACAGTGCCTCACCAGCCTTACTACTAGAAGACATCTCCTCCAGCTCATTATCCTTTTTCCCATCCACAAAGGAGTTGGAGAATAATTTACATTCCTGCACGTGCTTATTTGCTTGTTTGAACTCTGTTCTACCCCTACTCATCCTTCTCTTCTTACCTGGAGTAGTTCCAGGTAATTTGATCTACAAAAGCACATATTTAAGAACTCCATGGAAGAACAAACAAGCTCCTGTTCCACATCAGAATCAAGAATTGTCAGGCTGGGTTTCTAAGGCACATTTCTAGGGATAACATGAGCTGTGACAGTAGCTCAGGCTCCAGATCTTTAAATGAAGTTAGTAGCTAAGAAGCTCTTCCCTTAAAATTAAACATCTTTGATCTGAAGTTAAAGACAGACTAAACATGGAAACCCAGACTCATTCCTCTCTGCAGGATCTACGTCAGGCAGGTACAAGGGAAATGTGGTGTTGACGAATAGAAAAAAATGAGCCACTAGAAGGAATGAATTTATGCTTCTTGCAGCTATTTCTGGGTCCGGAATTGCTAACACCATTCAGACAAACATGTAGGTGTGTTGTTTCTGAAAGTTCAGCTAAAACAGCCTCTCAGAAAACATCTGTAAGCAAGGAATGTCTTCTCATCAGACAGATCAGAAAATTCTGCCATTACATAGTCTGTGTTGCACAGGTTGCACAGCATTTCATCACTGCCCCTCCCAGCCAGCTTTTCCTGACTCCTAGCTTGCTCCTGCCCAGCTCCTACATAGCCCTGACCCTCTCCACCTCCCCACAGTGGGACCACTGCTTCTCAATAACCTCACTGCAATACCAGCTCCCTCTCCCAGATCCACAGACACACCAGCTTTCCACATCCCCACATTTCCCTCTACTGTGCATTTTATCCTATTTGCCTCTATATGATTTTCCCCTTTTTAAGGGGGGGGGGGGGGAAGCAGGCAGCATTGACAGTCTAAGGCAACCTCTTTCCCCTTGACCCCATAAAAAGGAAAATTGCTTGATGCAGAAGAGAAATGACGGAAAAACCGCAGTCCAGACGTGGAGACAGACTCTCTTCAGACACAGACATATTCACAGCACTTGGCTGCCAAACAGGAACAGCTGAGGAGATGCCGACAGATCCTCTAAATCTGGTTGGCTTTGGATTTGTTTCTGCTTTACTTAGAAAAGCCCACAGAGGATTATTCTACCAAATTCGAATGGGAATTTGGGGGCAGAAGGAAAGCCCTAATCAGCACAGAAGCTCCAGAGGGAACAGGCTGTTCTCTTCTGCACAGAGCTAGACAGTGGCAACTCGTGCCAATAAATTTGGGAGACTGACAACTAACTGAAAACAGTATTCAATTGGAAAGTATTCCCATTTGACATTACTTCTCACCAAGAGACAAAATGCCAGGAAAAAGTGTAGTAATTGCTAATTACCTGCTAATAATGGAAATTTGATACATGTGTATACAGTGCTACAACTAAGAACAACTCTCAAAAGTCTTTACAATCAATGAATAAGTGGAGGGATTTGTGAATGCTTGAGATACACCTACCCATATCAAAAGTTAGTTTGGGATATCATTTGGGCTAGCTCTGAAAAGACACTGACAACAAAATAAGACATCAGGGGCTGAAGTTTAAAAAGGTCTCTTTCCCCAGAGGTTTTCCAATAGCTTCAAGTTTTCAATATTCTAATTTCAACAGCTGAAATGTGTCCTCCTCACATTACAGATCAATGAAATTCAGGGTGATGAGTGAGATGATAAAGTTTGCTCAAATATTCATTATAGTGAAATCTGAAGGTGAATTTGAAGAGTCACAGAGGGCTCTTGTAGGCCAGGGAAAGTGAACAGAAAACCAGCAGACAAAGCTCATTAAGTGCTGTGTAATACAACTGGGGAAGAACACCTGCCAATGTATACACACACCAATAGTTATTTTGGAAGGAGAACACAATGTCCTCAATACAGAACACTGAAGGCAAAGTCATGACTAATGAGAGGTATGAGAGCATTAGGAATTATCCTTATGGAAGATATACTAGAGTTAGGCAAAGAGAGGGGCAAGTGAAAAAGAAAAGGCTTAGAAGCTGAATAAGGATTAGGCAAAGAAGGATTTTTCGGTTTGGAAAACTTTACTGTAGGAAGAAGAAAGAATAGATAGACATAAATGACAAGAAGATTCCTCATTGCACAAAATCCAGGGGCAGCCAATGAATTTCAGGGAGTAGATTTATAAGAAACAAAATGAAATGTTTTGGTTTACTGCATACTACTACACAGACAGCATAAGCTCCCATGGAAAAGTGCAAAGGCTTAAAATAAAAGATGGTTCACAAAATAATTGACATCATCGTGTAGTCTCCTAAAATCCATAAACACAATGCTCCTAAACATGATGCAATGTATTCTAAATCAGAGACTGCTGAAAGTGAAAGAGCTCATATGCTGCTCTCCTCTGAAAACATCCCCCACCATCTAGAAGGGCAGGATGCTACGATGCTGTGTGGGTTGGAGGCTCACAGGAGAGCCGTCTTCAACACTGGACATTTCCAGACTTGGTAAATAAATTCTCTCTTTATTAAGCACAGTTATTCACTCAGCTTGAATTTTCACTTCCTGGTGACTCCACTGTGGCAAGATAAAGCACCTATCTCCCAGAGAAGGGAGATGGCTCTTGTTATAAACATGCAGATATAAACCCATTTTTCTGAAAACAGCTACTTTCACTAGAAAATGCCTTTGGGATTTTTGAAAGCTCTGGCTGATACCTGAACACCAATTTCCATTGTTCCTACTGGAGAGTTAACATCATCTCCTACCTGGGAGGAGAGCATGGACTGTGGGGTGTTCTGTAGCCTGTATTTCAGAAAGGCCATTAGTCCTCAGAGAGCAAAAACAAGGAGACAAAGAAGAATAGGTAGAGAGAGACATTAGGAGCTGAATAGTCATGAGAACATGGAGCACCAAAAGGCTAATTTTCTGTGAATGAAGATGAAATATTTTTCAGGGAAAGAGTTTTGCAAAATTGTCCAATCTCAAACAGCATTTCAGCCTCAAAATAGCTGCCCAAGTAATAGAAATTTGGAGGAAATTTCAGCAGCTGAGAAGGGGGATGAACAAGTGTGCCTTGCTGCCCACTCTGCAGAGGCTGGGATGTTCCTGGGAACAGGAAAATTTTGGTACCCTGGAAGCCTCTGAATACAAGACATTGTATTTTGGTTACTCCTGAGGTCTGAAGAGCCCAAAACAATTGACAAGCCTTTGTTATTAGTGTTCTCTTAACAATATGGAGATATTCCTTATGGTTTGGAGAGGGGTTGATGTGAGTCACTCAATGGCAGAAGGAAGTCTCCAAAGCAAGGTGGAACACCTCACTCTCTTTCCCACATCCCAGCTTCTGCTTTGTGCTGATGCATGAGCAAACTTTTATAGATGCAAGGGTTTGAGCAAAGTCTCAAACTGCAGAACAGAATTTATTTTGTGGGAAAAGAAGATTCCAAAAAACTGTATGTTAGTAAAACAAATGAGTGGAATACTAAAAATCTCACCACTGCCAGGCCAATGACCAGGTTAAGGGTTTTTCAACACAGCTGGGGATCTGTCATACTTTAGGACACATTATAGGGAGAACTGGGAAGAGGAAGAATTCAAACATCTGCCTACTGTTGCCCCAGGAAAAGAGGGCCAGTCTCCCCATTCCCAGTTCTGACCACCACCATCATTTGGTGACATTCGCCCACCAGTGATAAACAGAGAAGGAGGGAAAGCAGAGGTGTCCTTACACAGACAACCATGAAATTAAATCGTCATAAACTCATAGCAATTCCTAAACACCAAATCTCCAGAACACCAACCAGCAATGCTTAAACACAACATAGATTTCCCTATGAATAGGGCAGGCCCCCCATGAGATACAGAGTTCCTTAACAACTTCAGTGGGAGTATTTAGAATTTACTGTATAAAATAAAGAACAAGTTTCAGATTTACTCTTAGGATTCCTTGAAGACTTTCAGAACCAGTGAAACATGGAAGGACTGAAACTAGAGTTACTAGGAACTGAAAAGCACTGCAAAGTAAAAGGCATTTCATTATGCCTGCCACTACTAAAACAGAGAGCAGGTGAAGTCCCTTCTCTCAAAGGGAATCAGTGGAAGTTTTGGCATTGACCCGAGTAGGATCAGGATTACAGCCTCTAAAATAAGGGGCAGAAGAAGATGTAGAAAAGCAAGTAATTGCTTGATGATGTCCAGGTGATGCATTAGTTGTAGCAATTCAACAGTGAACTAAGCATTTAAAGTTTCTGGTTTGTTTTGCTTGGCTTTCTTTAAAGGAGAACTGATGTGCAGCTTCTTAAAGTTGGATATAACATAATGACAGTACAATTTCACACGGGATCTGAAGTTTCCACAAAAATCAAATAATCAAATTCCACCTCCCCCTTTTTTTCCTTTAAATTTTGTTTTTAATTTCTGTGAAGAAACTCATAAAGCAAAGTTTTGGTCAGATCACTCCTTTCAAATTAAATATTTCACTTTGTTGACCTGTGCTGCAGCTATTTCATTTCCAGGCAATACTAGATAATTCAAGGCTACACCTTCCTTGCAATCTGGAAAACATTACTCTTCCTAGGCTCTTTGAAGAACTGTATTTCTTGTACAGTTTTTAATTGACCCAAGTGGTGTATACACAGGTTTTGGCAGGAGCCAAAACCCCCACAGACAAAACTGAATTAAAGGTTAGAATGGCAGCAGCATAATCCCAGCCTGTAATTCATTAGCTAAGAGGCTCTTAGAAAGATTATACTTAACAGTGAACCAGAAGAAAATACACAAGCCTGACTCAGATTTTTAAACCAAAAATATTTTTATCTGGAGAAATGTCAAAAACAGCTCAGCAATTTAAAACAGACTGGTTTTTCCTCCTGACACATTTCACTCTAATACAAACATTTCAGAGTTTTGACTTGGTGTGGAAATTCAGAATTTTGGTCAGCTTATTTGGTGATTTTGCAATGTATTGTAATGGGCAACAGACATAATCCAAACAAGGCATGACCCTCTTCAAACCCACCTGGACCTCTCTGACCTTTCTCTTGGGAAGAATAACAAGAAATCTCTCCGGAGGCCAACGTATTTACTGTTTCGAGGTAATCAACAGCTTTTCTTTCTCAATAGAATCATTTCTGGGACACATTTATTCCAGCCGCAGCAGGAAGTGTACAGATTGCTTGTGTAGACAGGAACGCTGTGCTTAAGAGAAGCTGCATGCAACAGCTGAGAAGCAAACAGCCTTCTGCTCTGCAAATTCACCTGACCAGCAACTTTCCCCTCCTCTTCTGATAAATCACTAGCAACTCTTCCCAAATCACCATGCAGTCCTGCAGCCTTATTTGGACTAAAACCCACAGGACTGCTGAGCTGTGTAACTAAAGACTGTCAGTAATTTTTACTGTTAGTCTTTCCATTTTTTTAAGGAAATTAATGGAGTCTTTAAAGCCAACACTCACCTGACTGTGGCTTTGCTTTTGGCAAAGGCACAATCAAAGACTAAAAGGAGAACAGCAATAGTGCCCATCTTCTGTGGGCAGCTTGGGGGTTAGATCACTTGCTAGATCACCAAAGTGACAAATCTCACATCTACATCTCATGTCTAATCCCAAGGAAATTCTTCACTCCAGCGCTCAGGGAACAAAAGAAGAATGTGTGAGAGCGGAAGAGCCAACAAGTGAAATTAATCACAAGTTATTTTCCTTACTCCCTCAATTCTTCCAGATAAGTGGAAATATGACTACAAATTGTCTCCTTACAAAAGATCCTTGAGTGAGAAGAATTAAATAGTTTCGCTCTAGCTAAAGACACTTGTATGAGGTAGACAACAACTGAATCAAAAAATGTCTTGTACATGCAGTCATTAGGAAAGTCCAGCACAAAACAGAGATCAGCAACTTTCAGGCTATTTCCAGAGCTTCTTGTTGTGCAAACTGGAAGATAAAGTCTCTTTTCCCTGTACCACCCATGTCATTTTCTGCAGTGGTGTTCAAGGGGATGGGGCTGAACACAGGAAAAAAATGATAAGCTGTGATGTGAGATGATGTGCCCCAACACTGCCATTCTCCCAGAACCAGGAGGCTGTGGGTGGCAAAGTTCTAGGTCATTTTGGCAAGGACAACAACCCAACAAGAGTACAAGTGGGGAAGAGAAAAATCAAACACCTTCCGATGTTAAAGAAAAACATTTCCACCCAAAGGCAGAGTTACCCAGCTTGGGACATGGGCCCTGCAGCCACACCAGTCACCACAGGCAGCTCCTGCAGCACGAGGTGCCCTCACTCACTGCACCTCCTTGCTCTGGAAAACCAGGCTGGTAGGAGACAATGCCAGCTGGCATTGAGTTTGAGGGTACCCTTGGTATTTTGGGATGCTGGGCTTCACAGAGAGAGTTCTCAGAACATATCAATACAGTCCCTTGATCTTCCATCCACACCAGTGAGAAGGTGAGAGAGGTTTCATGCCTCATCCTGCCTCACCTCTTCTGAAAAACCTCAGTTGAGTCAGAATGAGTCACTGTGCCTCTGCCCAATCACTTGTTAAAAAAGAAAAATTAAAAAAAAAAATAGAACAGAACAGACTATACTGCTCTATGTCGAAATTAAGCATAGTTCATTATTTTCGTGTTCTGAGGAAACAGAATAAAAAGTCCCAACTAGCAATAGATTATAAACATTGGAATAAGACCAAGGCTGGAATAAGACCACAGAGGTGAACAGCAGGTTGTATGACCCAACAGAGCTTTTTCTGCCCATGCTTGTCAGACTGGTAGGCTCCAGCTCTCTTTTGGAGACAGCCTGAAACCCATATGGAGGGCCAAACTAAGGATACCCCTAAGGAAATCATCCTGCCCAAGAAAATCCTCTCCAGTCCTTGTCTTGTACCCTTACCATACAATAGTAGCCCTAAAGAATCTAAAGGATGTGGCCCTAACTCCACCCTATCCCCGACAAGGTGAGCAGATGTAATTTCAAGTGGCAAGAGCATGAGCTGGATTTAACTGAGCAGACCATGGCAGAAAGAGGCAGCTCAAGCATGTCCTCCAGAGACAAGCAGAATTAACTGAATGGTCTGTTCTCTACTAATGTCTTTAAGAGTGGTGGTGAGCAGAAACAGAGTTATGAGCCAGAAAGCAAGTCATCAATAAATATCATAGAAAACCACTTTTTGTCAGAGCAACCACATAATGGTTCACAAAATGGTACTTAAATATGATTTCACCCATACACATCTAGTCAAACCTCACAGAAAAATAAAACCAGATTTTGCTCCTCATTGTTGAAGAAGGCAGAAAGCTGCTGATATAATTCTCCTAGGCTTGGGTCAGCAGAGCTTTACCACTGCAGACAAAGGAAGGACTGGACAAAGACTTTCACAGAAATAACTTCTTGAACAAAAAGACAGTAAAGAAGAACAAGGACCCTAACAGCAATACAACTTCTCATGGGAAACTTGAGAAAGAGGGAGGGAGATGAGGAGAACAGAGGGTTGTCTAGTTAACAGGAAGCAGCCTACAGTTTGTCTGGAAACATTTAGAAAAGGAAACAGTTAGAAAAACAAACAAGCCGCATGAGATCCCAAAACAACGTGATAAGCTTATCATAGAAGCCTCATCAACCGTGCAGGATCAAATCTACAAGGGTGGAAAGGATCAAGACAGAGCTATATTTCCTCAAGGAGACAAGGGTCAGAGGGAAGAGTTTGTTTGGAAATATCTCTTTAACAGGAGAGAGAGAACCATCAAGGGAATGGCTTGGACACATTCAGAGCCTGCAGCACAGGCCTGGTCTTCTCTATTCTCCCATTACTGCCACAGTTGCCAGAGGAGGTGCACACACATGACCAGGAGTGGATGGCACCAAGGAGACAACAGATGGAACTGGAGTCTGGCCTTACCAGGCAAAGTTTAAAGGACAAGAGTTTCACTCAGCCCCACACAGCCCACACAGGGTAGTCATTCCATTCCTGACAACTGAAAACTTGCTCTGACTGTCCTGGAGAGAAGAACCACGTAGAGAGAACTCTGGCAGGCAACACGAGGAAGGCGCATCACAGCCAGTGTTCCCAATACAAGCATGCAAGATTCAGGTAAAATCGGAATCAGTCGTCCTGCACCTCGAGCGTGGCCCTGGTGCCACGACCCAACTGTTGGCTTCAGGTGGGGTCAGGCAACTTCCAGCAGGGCTGAGAAGGAATCTGTGACCCAAAAGGCACTACTGCCTCCTCAAAACAAGTGAGAAACTGGAGCCAGGCCAGGCACTGAAGAGAATTCAGACCTTGTTCCCTGGGAAACTCACTTCACAAATGGAGGCAGGGAAAGAGCAACACAGAACTATGTCAGTAACACTGTCTGGATCAGAGCTCAGCTTTGCTGGAAAGGCTTGGTAAGGAACTCCTGACCCCAGGAAAAAAGGGACGTGAGGCATGACTTCAGCCACTCTTTCCAGATGCTGTGCCTGGCTTAGGAACAAATGGTCTAGGAAAGTAAAACTAGACTAGAAAAAAAATCAAGAAATCTTGTCTGTGCAGTTTCCCAGCAAGGTCACCATCTATGATTCCTCATATTTCTCATTAGCTCAGATCTCAGGAAGGCAGAACACTGGATGTTTCCAGGCACCCAGAAGGAAGAGAGGAACATATTCCCTCCATGCTGTGCACAAATAGCTGAGGAGTAGCAGAAGCAAAAAAGACCAACTTCAGTGTTTGGGAAAAATGTCACATCAGAATATGACCAAATTTGGGTTACACAACAAGGTCATAATTGAGCCTGTGTTCCTCACTAGCTGAGAAACTCAGTTCCCATCCTCTCACACGTTATCACCAGGACTGAGTGTGATATTCCCAACACAGCCACACCCCACAGTGCAGACATCTCCTCAGGCTGCCTCTGAGGTCTACATAATTAAGAAAGCCTGAAATCATGGCTTTTACTCATTTGGCTTTGCAAAGTATTAATGTCTATTAGTATATCACTATTCACCTGAAAAGCAAAACCTCCAGGTTTTACTAAGACATCTGCTGATGTCTTTGTAAGGAGCCTTTGTCTTCTTCATTAACAATTAGAGTCTTTGGGGTAGTTTTAGTTGTCTTTGTAAAGGTTCAGAATACACATGTACATATATATATACATATATATATATACACATACACAAAAATCTGACTGCTACATTCAAATTCCATTACACAAACCTGCTATATCTCAAGTTTCACCAGCTCCACTAGGAGCTGTGTGCCTGCTCTCAGTGCAGAACACATGCCTCAGCCACACTCATTTCCACATGACTCGTTCCCCCTGCTGCTTTAGCTCGAGTAGCGTATTTCCAAATCAATGGGTTTATCGTTCATACAGGCACTTGCTACCTGCTGAAATAATTAAATGCTGATTACGGCTTTCATCTGAATTTCTGCCGGTCTTAGAGACCGTATGGAGTGGGATCAGCAACCTATGGAAATGCAGGCATGATAAAACCGCCCTCTAGTGGGACAGCACCAAGCGCATCTACAGCTGGCACCACCTATTAACTGGGGAAAAAACACTTAGTGGAAGCACACTGAAAAAAATATGGGTAACCATCAACCAGAAGGCAGCTCAGCACTGTTAAAAGCCAGCCCTTGGACAGCACCAGAGCTCAGTGCACATCAACAATGACAGCTGAAGCCCTAGAGACTGAGAAGTTCCCATCCAGAGGGATGCCATCATGCTGTACACCAAAGAGCTGAGCAACCCCAAAAGCCCCACTCTCCTGCCACATGCACCAGAGAGTCCAGAGCCTTAGAGATGGAACTGGAGTCAGTGTTACCCCTTTTTACAGAACTGTGGGATGGGGCATAACCTAAGGCTGGAGATGTGTGTCCAATACCAGCCCAATACTCTGTTTTACAGAGCAACACCTCATTTACTAGAGGAATTATATAATGGTGAGGCTTCAGGATGCCTATGTAGAAAGAAAATTAATCCAGACAACTGTATGACTCAATAGCAAAAACTTTTACAAGAAGGTGAAAACAGGAATAGAAAAATGACAGCACAAAAACTGATTGTGCAATGGTTATGTCAGCCCTCTGTTTCCAAATGGACCTTACCCACCTTTAATTTTCAAAGCAGAAATTTTGAAGTTTGGGGGCATCACACTCTGTATTTGCAAGGATGCAGTGTCTCTTTCTGCCCAGAAATGCTGGCTGGCTGGTTGGACTCAACACACCCTCAAATCAACTTTCCTTTGCTCCTGCAGGCACACACCCAGGATTTCCTAAACTCCCCAGATGTATCCAAACATCCCACTTCTGCCTCAGATACGCAGGCCTCGCCCAGAGAAGCATGGTGGTTGTTCTTAGTCCATGGAGGAGACAGGCTCCGTTCATATAAGGCTTTTCATTAACAAAACCTTGCACAAGGCATCTGCCATGGTTTACTCTTCTGCAAAATTGGGTCATTAGCTCTAGCACCCCTCACTACTGGTATGACCTTCTCAGACTCCCAGCCAAAGGATTCCAAAGGTTAACCAGTTAGTCCCTACCCAGCCATCCCACAGAGGATCTCCAATAGCCACAGGCAACCTATTTAAGCTACAACGCGTTTGGAATCCTTGTTTCTACCACTCATACACATCACAAGATCATTCACATCCCTCCAGCAACTTTTCTTGTCCAAAAATATTCAATAAACCCCATTTCAACTAGACCACTTCCAAACAACAGAGAAATAAGAGTGATGGGATAAATACAAGGCCTAAAATTTGCTTTCATTTGGATAATCCAAGATTGCAGCACTAGCCCCTCTTCCTTTGTGCAGGGATACATGGAGAAACGAGAGTGTATTTTTGGCAATATGAGTCAGGCCAGTAAAGTTCCCGCTGCCATTAGGCTGTAGTCAAACTCCAAACCTCACATTTAAATGTGACCACAACAATGTCGCACCATTCCTCCCAGCCCCTTCTTCCTGTAAAACAAAGTGAGCAGAGCTCAGGTCACCAGGGCCCTGTACTCCCCCATCCCTTAGGCTCCCTCAGGGAAGCTCTCTCCCTGGACCAGGAAGACAACGGGGCAGTACTGGCTGACCCTTCACACCCGAACAACGATCCCAGCTTGGACTCTGCTTCTTATTTCTACCCCACAGGATCTGAGGGCTCTGGCCCAGACACCACAAAGATTTGCAAGTCCTGTGCAGGTCCACCTCCAAACAAAGGTTTGTTCACACAGCATTAGGTTATAAAAAGCCGCCACAGCTCTTTCCCATAAACTCTGGGATCTATCACCCTGAACAGCATTCTTCCCTTCCTCCAAGAGCCTGGGAGCAGCTGTGAGTGTGCTAAACTGCTTACAAATTATTCCTACCTTGTGCTAAAAGAGCCCCTGAATGGAATTACCTCCAGAAGGATTGGACTGGATTCAACACTGCAGTTGAATTCTTCAGTCTCCTACAAGGCTTACTTTCCTTTTCCTATTGAACTTATACATATTTTATCCTGTCCACTTTAAGACACACCTGCAGGTTGTGCCAGTAGATCCTTCATGACGACAGTAGGGCACAAGCTGTTAGCATTAATCTTAGAACTGAAAATGCTCAACACAGACTGGGACAAGTTTTCAGTGTTTGACTCCAGAGCTTCCGCTCCCCCACTTGAGCAGGCCACCAAATTAACAAACATTTGCCAAGTGGAGTCACTTCACCAGGTATTTCTAGGCTGTTTACTATTCCAAGAGGGAATTGTTCTGTACCACACATACGGTGGTTTCCTTTGATGCTGATACTGACAGCCCTTTGGGAGCAACCTGGAATTGTCCTCCAACTTAAGTCAGAATCTGATAAGATCAAGTTCCACAAGACAATTCAAGCATTGAAATCCAAAAGGCTTTTGCCTCAGACCTTTGGCTACAGCTGTAGAAGTAGCCATTTTATAGGGTTAACATATGGTTAACAGCCCTTTCTTATTTGAGTATTGCTTTTTGCAATGGCTGTAACCAACTGTTCTCCAGGTTAAGCAAAGGCAAGCCCCAGGGTCTATTCAAGTACTTCCCTGCTCATTGTATGCTCCTGAGAGTGAGGAGCATACAATGAGAATACAATGAGTGCTTCTTCTCTCCAATATTTAGGGCTAAAGCCTGGGTACAAAGATACAATGCAATAAATCTATTCTGCAAATGAATTGAGCTTGCAAAAAAAAAGGCAGATGTGCAAGCAAATCTTCACTTTTCCCTCAGATCAGACCTTAGTCTTTTACTTAGATACTTCAAAATTACTTAGACAACCAACAAGGAAGAGCTTTGCCCCAGACTTTGTCTCCACATTTGTGATTTTAGAATGAGGTTTGGATTAAGATATTTCAGTGTTCACTCCTACATATCCTTAGAATTTAATTGCAGAAGTATTTCCCTGATCCTCAGGGGACCAGTATATTTTGCAATATGAGGGTTTCAGAATAAGGAGGGTGTCCTTTCTCCAATGATGAAGACAGACCAATCTGACATATTATTTCTTACTAGAGATTTGCTTTGCCCAGATCACTGCCCTTGGACAGCACCAGAGCTCATGTTTGTCTCAAAACATGACTTAGAAGCATTCAATCCAACTGACACAAATTAAATGCATCCTGAGTTACTACATAAACCAGACTAAACCTATTTACTGCACTGACTTGAAGAAGATAAGGTGTTACTGGCACTTCTTCAGATCCCCTGGGTGAGCTCCCATCCACCTTGTCAGCTCCACTGCCCCCCTCAACAGGTCTGCACTGGGGACAGAGCGGAGAGTGAGAAAATAGTGACCTTCTGGACCCAGCAGTGGTGTCTATTTTCCCCCTTCATCAAAGACAACATTTGCCAAGGGACCTAGGACATCAGAGACACTCGGGAGAATTAACCAAGTGAGTGGTGGACTAGAAGTAACAGACCACACAGGTTTCACTGTGACTCCAGCACCAGCTCAGCTCAAAGTCATTTTGAAACTGCCCTATACCACAGTGGGAAACTCCTCAGGGTTGGCAGAGCAGCCTGGCCTGCCCTATTTGAGCAAGACACTGTATTGCTTATATCTTGGTGTCCAATAGTTTGGGAATCACCACTGCATGTCAGTCTTGCTTTTATCTCTTAGCTTTCCCCTCAGAACATAAATATAGCTGGAAGATTGGGTGTGGGGTACAACCAGTTAACAGTGAAACTCAGATGCATGAAAGCAAACATTGTTGTGGTTATGAGAGCTTTTCCTGAAAGGACAGCAGGAAAGACTGAAGGAGAGGCTGCTAAGAGCACCAAAAGCAACATCGGGTACCCAGTCCAGGATGGATACAGCACATCCTGATAGGAAGAGGCTCACTTTAAAAGGGCAAGTCCTTGGTCTGCCCTGGTATTTTCATCACACTGTGGTGTCTGGGCAGAAAGGGATACTTTAAGCTACAACTGTGGCCAGGCAGGGACAGGCGGACGGAAGATCTCGCGATGTCACGGAAAGAACCAGGGCCTCTTCTCCCCTCTGTCCCCTGAGATACCGATCACCCCAAGAATGTAACCCCTCCTAATCCCAGTAGTTTTCCATCCCATACTAACCCTAGCTAGCCCCACTGCCCCTTATGATGTAGACCAGCCTCCCCTCGACTAGTTAAACCATGAGATAAGATAATAAACCGCCATTTGATCTCCACCATACTGGTGTCCTGTCATCAATGGTCCGAGCTCCTCGGGTGAGGCTGAGGGGCCGTGCTCTGTCTCAGGACTAGGACGCCATAGCCTTTCGTGCAAAAGGCAACATACAACAAAATGGAAACCCACTTTTATAAACCCACTTTTATTTAGAATGTGCTCAGTTGAAAGTCAACTCCCATTGCTGTTTTGACTGCTGAACATCACACCAGGCAAAGATTTCCCTTCCCTGCTCTCTGCCCTGCTTGCCCTGTAGAAGAGAAAAGTGACAGGTGAGGACATCTCTGAGGGCAGGAGCAACAAGAAGTGCTGCTACCAGCAGTGCAGTACAGATTCTATTCACCAATGTCAGCCTATAGGGAGAGACAACAGCAAGCCAAACACAGTGAGGGATCAGCACAGAGCCAGCGAGTTACAAGGACACCAGTGTTTGACCCAGAGATATTACCAAAGAGATGACAGGAAATGCAGGCACTCAACAAGGAAGGAGTGGGATAAGTAGTGATGCCTTAGGTTTTAACTTTCATATTTTTCAAATCCTGCACTGCCCAGTGTAACTCTGACATTTCCTGTAGCTTGTTAAGTGCTGTTCTCTTATACTAAGACAGACATAACAAAGCCTCTCCAGCTCGCTCTCCAAGGACACCCAGATCCTCCTAGGCCCAAGAACTGTAAACCTTCATCTTGGGGAGAGGGGGGCAAGCTTGGGGAAATTCCATCATTGGCTGGGTTCTGCTTGGTGATTTTATGCTGATATCAAAGTGTGAAGAGCTCGTGAGCTGTCATTGTCCATTTTGGGATCCACTGAGGCAGGACGCTCTGGACTCCAAAAGCATACATCTGAAGGCCTTTCAGATAAATACCACCTTATTCCTTTATTCCTGTCTAGTCTCTGTTTTCTAGGTAGCCATTTAAGGCATCAGTAGGAGGAAGCAATATCTCGGAATGAAAAATCAGAAGTCAAGATAAGTACATAACTCCTACACAGAAGTGGTTTGTGTCAAGCAAATGGAGGTTTTTATGTATAAACTATGAAGCTGGAGGAATAAGGGAAGTGAAGACAAAAAATCCTTTTGCTCTTCCCATTAAGAGATTGTCTCCTTTTCTAGAAGTTTGACTGGGCAACAGAATGAAGGCAGTTTTTTCATGGTCTTGGGGTTGGTCTTAAGAATAAGTATTTGCTCATTTAGAGTAGCTCTGCAAACCTCAGGCAGTATCACAGTGTGACTCTCAGGTGGAGAGTTTCATTAGTTCACAGAACTGGGACAGGTCCTGGGTGGGAGAAGAAAGGTTCGGTAATGGGAGTTTCCAAAGTTAGGGGATTTTTTTCCTCTTCTGAAAATGTATCTGAAGAGAAAGAGCTGTGGCAAGGATGGAAGGACTCCCTCTCCTAAGCCACAATAACCACATGTGACAACATGCAATTAATAGCTCATAAACAGAGAGGTGGGATTGTCAATCTGCCCAAAGCATTCCCTTGCTTTCAAGGAAGAGGAAGGAAGATCAGCCATTTATCACCTGACACAGGAAGGGGAGGAAGAGCTCCTATCTGCCACATTCCCTAGAGCTGTCTCCTCCCTCATCCTCACAGGCACCTACCAGGAGTAAGAACGTCCCAGATGGGAAAGCTTGGTAGCACCAGTAACCATGAAGCCTTCCCTGAAATCTAAAGCCACAACAATATTCTGTTTTGCGGTCATGTGGCCATGTGAGAGATGTCAGGTTCATCAGAGATAAAAAAATTACCACTCTGCCAGTGGTAAGACCAAATGGTGTTGTTCAGGGAAGGGAGGGATTGGTAATAAACCAGCCTGTACCTGATGCCATGATGACTTTTTGCCTTTTCTTTTTATATACCTTTTATGTATTCTCAGTATTTTTTCCATACACATCTGTAATCCTTTAAACCTGATATCTTAACACAGTCCTGGTATTCTTTTAGGCAAGAAGACAAAACATCCTGAAGGCCTCACAGCTGGAGGCCAGAAAGCCTTATGCTATCTTGAGAAACCAAGATTCTCTCTGGAACACATTCTGTAAACTAAGATTAAACCCATCTGGAAGAGAATACTTTAGAATAGGGAGATGTCACACCATTCATTTAAGCTTCTCATTGGGGAATCTTTGTCAGATATGCTAATTTGGAAAGTCTGAAAAATTGCATACATGATATACCTTGTATGCCTATTTTGGCCTATTCCACCCTGATGAATTGTTGCACCATAAAGATCCTTATTGAATACTGAGGTAAAAACCCTTTTATCCCTTAAACATGTCTGATTCTTAAATCTAGGACCAGAGAAAAATGCATCAGAAAAAGATGTCATACCCATTTGGATTATGTGTCACCAGCCAAGAACCCATGAAGATTTACAATGCAGCAGTCACCCATCCAGCTTCAAAACAAACCATCAGACAGGGTGGAAGCACCACTGCCTTTCAACCTCTGTAGAAGGGACTTACCATTTTTCTGGTATTTCCCTTGGAATCACCCTTGGCTACAGCAAATGGTCTCATAGCATTTTCAAAAGTCATTAGCACATAATGAGTATTTCAATTTTCACTTGCCTTGCTGAAGACACCACAGTGAATCTGATTTTCTAAAGGTCCACTCCACACGCAATGAGCTCCATTTCAAGTCTTCTCACCTGAGCACTCATCATAGCTAAAAAGCCCTTTCTCTATCACTGCCATAAAGATGAGGTAATAGCACAGGCCTATGGAAGACCCAGCATGAGAAGGACAGCCCTAAACACTCATTTAATTCAAACACAACTTTTGCATGTTTGCAGTTAAGCACAGATTAGCTGTCCTGTTAAAATGGTGTGTTATCATCCAATGCAATAAGAAATGTGCCCAAAAATTATCATTATCATGCCTTAGTCTTGCATTCTGCTTAACACAGCCAGAATTTCTCCTCCTGTTGACTACTGATTTCATCTCATCTGAATTTGAATGCAAGTAATGATACCAGCATTAAGAAGAGGAAGCATTATGTTCTTTCCAACCCTCTGGAAGATAAAAAAATACAGAGAAGTGAAATTCCTTTGCTCAGCAGTGAAAATACTTCAGTGGAGATTTTCTGCACAGGGTAAAGCTCCTGCTGTACCATCAGCTGGACTGCATCAAGGCAGGAACCAGAACATCAGGCAGGTGCAGTGCCAAAGGAAGGAATTAGGAGCATGCTTTTCCCTTTCCATAGTTCATGGATTAGACACATGGACATCACACATATCTGCAGCATCCTCAATGCCCTGGGGCTGGAGCTGCCCCCTTTTCTAACCTGCTAGCAGGAAAAGGAATGACTCAGCACCCCCTGCACAGGCAAGCAGTGATGGAAGAGCGAGAAAATAACCGCTGCACCTCTTTCAGAGCTGTGCACAAGGCCCTGAGCCCCAGTGAGCTCCAGCCAACCCCAAAGAGGAAAATACTACAGCTTCCAAAACAAAGGAATTTTGCCAGGAAAAATTACACACATCAGAATGAACCACAATCCCTCACTGTGGTTCACCCAATCCAGATCCAGAGTAAGTTCTTTCTGTCCCAGGTTCACCACCACCAAAGAGTCCTCTGCTTCTGGAAAGGGGCACAGTATCACCAGTGACTATGCTCTAAAGGTTAAGCATGCAGTAAAACATTCACATTCCTCTTACTAGACTGCCCCAAAGCTCCCAGCTGTTTACTACTTTTTGATAGTTACCAGCAGCGAAGAATTTAACTCCAGGCTAAGAACAACAATAAGCAATCCCTGCAGAACAACTCAGCAACTTCACTAAGGTTTCCTTCCCCATTCTCTTAGGCCATTTGATGCAATGGCCAGTTGATGAAAATGGTAACCTGGGGTAGAATAACCATGTGCTTGATTCACTCCAGAGACACATCTTGATATACACACAGCTTTCTTCAACTGCTTCTTCTGTTCTCACAGTGAATAATCACCAAAATATTTCCCATTGCCTTTTCATCTTCCAGCCAATTTTCTAAAAATGCATTACAAGTTTTTAATAAGCCCCAAAGCCCTGTCTGGTAGAATAAACAGGTTTTAGCCCAAAGAAATTGAAAAAGAGGGGTCAAAAATCACTTGGACCAGACCCCCTTGCAAAACTACAGGGAAACAGGCAATAAGCACAGCCTCATTTGGTTTATGAAGATTTATCTGTTCATCTTTACCAGTGAATTCTGACAAGAATAAGTCCAGCTGGCATGAAGAGCATTACAAAGGTTAAACATAAGAGCACCACAGTCCTGCCTGGGCCACAGGAAGCACAAAGCAGTATATACCTTGACAAATGTGTTGCAGGGGAGAAGGTCAAATTTTCTGATTCATGCTTTGCAAAAACGTCACAGCCGGCTGCTCCCAAGTGTCAGAGCAGCAATAGCTATCACTTTCTTTTTGGGGGTTTCCTTGCTACCTCAATGTGCTCGAAGGAGAACTGCTAAAAACCTTCTGCTGCATCATCAGGGCAATCTGGGGAAGTTTCTTACTACACACTTGACACGGGCATCTACAGCAGACAGAACTGCACCAGCACATTTAGCAGTTCCCAGGGAAGCTCCCTGTGACAGGACATTTCAGCAGGAAGTCCACAGTGAGTTGTTGAAAACGTTAGTTACAATTCTGCCTTGCAAACACAAAATCTTGTAGATCCTCCTTTTCAGACATCATTTCCCCAGAGCACCTTCCTCAGCCTGCCTTACAGATGTCATGTCCCTGAACCAAAGTTGTCCTTCTGCCTGACCAGGGCAGAATGAGGATCTAAATCAATGACTTAAAATTGAAACTCTGCAAGAAATCTGGATCTTCTTTCTATAACACAAACATTAACTCCAGGCTAAGAACAACAATAAGCAATCCCTGCAGAACAACTCAGCAACTTCACTAAGGTTTCCTTCCCCATTCTCTTAGGCCATTAGCAATGGCCAGTTGATGAAAATGGTAACCTGGGGTAGAATTACCATGTGCTTGATTCACTCCAGAGACATATCTTGATATATACACAACTTTCTTCAACTGCTTCTTCTGTTCTCACAGTGAATAATCACCAAAATATTTCCCATTGCCTTTTCATCTTCCAGCCAATTTTCTAAAAATGCATTACAAGTTTTTAATAAGCCCCAAAGCCCTGTCTGGTAGAATAAACAGGTTTTAACCCCCAGAAATTGAAAAAGAGGAGAAGAAAAAAAATCACTGCAGGTCAGAGGTGGGAATGTTCCCATTTCCCAGTGCTGGATGCCTGCACTGCACACAGCACTCTGGCCACGGGTTGCAAAGCCCAGTTCCCAAAGCTGCATAGGTGTTTCCCTCAGGGACCAGGCACTATCTGTAGTTCAGTAACCAGGTACTGCAGGCTGCCACAAACACTGCATCTCTCATGGGTGTGCCTGCCTGTAAGCAAATGGGTCGGTGATGGTGACCTCCTTATACTACAACAAAACCTGAAGGGAGAAAAAGTGAAATATCTCCCTGATTCCAGCACTTGAAAACCTTTTGTCACTACTGATGCTACCAGGTGATGTTGCTCCCTGAAAAGGCTGCAAACCTAAGGTATGCTTTGCATTGCAAGACTGGTCATGCTGCAGAGCTGGTGCAGCTGCACTGATTCTCCTGCTGAATCACAGCATCCCATATCACGGCAGGAGAAATCCCCATTGTTGGAGCAGGATACATAAATCTTTTTGTGACAGAGGCAGCTGAAGGATGAGTGTTACAACCTGGGCCATAAATGGGGATTTCACACAGCCCTGAAGAAGAACATTCAGTAAACAAAAGGTTCAGTTAGAAAGATTACCCTGACAAAGGTCAAACATTACTGCCTCATATTTTTCTTCACTCCTTCCCTCCCTCCCAGTCCATTTTATCTCCCTCCCCACTTTATTCCTCTCCCATGTAACACCTCAGCTAACACAAGTCTAGCTAACAGGCAAATTAAAAAACATACTTGATGCTATTTACATTAGTAGATGCCAGTGACAGATTGTGTGTCAAATTTGTAGCTGCTAAAACTGATGGAAGTACTGGTACAAGGTATAAGTAAGGATGCCCAAAACTAATGCCAAAATAATAGGCAAAAATAAAATCCAACCTAAATTCTAAGTTGAGGAGTTTGCAGTTTAGGTAATAGATTGCTACAGAAAAGATTTCTAACTGTCTGTTTCAGTGTGTTAGGTTTGGCCAATTTGGACACGAGAAGAAGCTCTCACCTTGCTTGGATCAAAGCCAGGACCAAATCAGCCACATCTGCCCAGTGGCTCAGGGCAGTGGAGACTCCCTGTCAATTGTAGCTGCCACATAACTGCTCTTACAATTTACCAAACTTGTTCATTCTTGACTATGTGCAATGCCCTGCTGCTATAAGGCCATAAAGAGAAAGACAAGGATAAAAACTGACCGTGGAGAAGAGGACAAGAGTCTGGTGGAGTGCTATTGGACATAGAACTTTTTAATTATCTCTTTCCTATGGTCACTACTGAAAACTGTAGAACAGCTGCCCTTAATGTTTCACCAGTTTTTGATAGCAGTTTCTGGGAAATCCTTGTGCTGATCCAAGGAACCACAAATACTGTGGCAAAGGCAGGGAATTCTGAAATGTAAACACTCACTATTCAGCATTCACTCAGCCAGATGTATCTGTCCACGTGTGGCTTGGCAGGCTCCCCACACACCACAGTAGGTGATCCATGAAAAATCCCCTCGTGACATTTGTAGGAATTTGAAATCTATCTCCTAAACACTGGCTGCTAAATCAGAAGGAAGCCTGCCCATTTCTGGGAGCCCTGCTTGCTGTGGCTTCAGCTTGAAATTCACTCATAAATCAGCTCGCAAGAAAACACGAGACAACATACACTCCACTCAAGGCAAATGACAGAAGATCTACCCCATAACTGAGTTTCAAGAGAACATGAAGAATTGTCTTCTTGCTTAAGGCAGGAGAAAGTACCCCATTTTCAGAATGACTGTAGATCATGTTCAGGCTGCCAGCATGGCCCCTGCCAAGGGCAAACCACAGCACTCAGAGACATTGTGGTGAGGGATTTAAACAAGCAAGGACTGCTCTGGTACCAGGCTGAGTGAGTGGCATCTGAATTGCACACAAAAAGACAAGAGGCCAAAACACACAGGCAGTGCTAATGCACAGATATGTGATGCTCCCAAACCATTAAGGCTGGTTTTCTTTAGTGTGTTATTACAAGAATTATTTTAATTTACCATCAGATGAATTTGAAGACATAACCTCATGACATTGAACCTTGAATGACATTACCTCAATTTACTTTGTATAACCACTGACTGGTAAATTGTTTCTTTAAGCTCTAGTTTTATGGCTTAATTAAAGCTTTTCCTCTAGAAAATATCTTAAAATCACAACAAAGCTCATTCCTAGGCTACTTGCCTCCATTATTAGCTGCTCTCTAATAAAACAATGTCTCCCAATCTCATTTTCCAACTATTTTTTGTTAGACCTTTTCACATTTAAGCAACTAAATTATTTTTTGAAAGAATGATAAAAGTTAGAAATCTGCAACTGGGAAGGGCTGGAAGAATTGATCTCATCTGACTGAGACCACATTCTTTGAAGCTTTGCTAAACAAATGCATTCTAGATATTTTCTTTTTTCCCCCCACCCACTGCAATTCTCTGTACAAACCAAGTGTCAAAACAGCATAAAACCATAAGGAAGAGCAGTATTTAAGGCCTCCTGATATTCTTAATGAATCACTACTTCTTACCTAGTTTTTCCATCCACCGTGGTGAATATGGAGGTTCACTGATTTCATCACAGAATGATTTTTCCTCCTTAGAGCTACTACTCCAAGTATGTGCTGGCAGGTCTCAAAATGTGAGAGAAACCTATTCCACTAACAAATCACAGATACTACATCAAAAGTAGGTAAAAGTAGGTTTACACTTGATGGGGCAGGTTTATTTCTAACTACCTTAAAACTTCTATTGGTCAGGCCAGAAGGGAGTAAAAAACAATTTTCTCTTTTTTTGCTGACAAAAGACCAACATGAAGCCAAAACCCAAAAATTTTTAGATTTTGGGAAAGGCCCAGTTCCATGGGCAATTTGTAAAAATTAAATCCAAAGTAAATAATTCACTCCTAGTTTATTAAAATGCTCTCACCCCTGTAAGAGGGGTGTAAAGAAGGTTTTCTTATCATAAGAAAGCCATTACCAAATATTTGGGTTTATATTTAGAATACAGCATATTTGGAAGATGACATTTATAAAATGCCCAAGTACCAAAAATATTGCAACATTATTTCTCTGGAAATAATTTCCAGAGAAAATTGTGTGGCTGTTGTGGGTGCCAGGGTTTCTCAGCCCCTAAAGGTGGTGAAGTGGGGTGATCTCCTAAAGTACAACAGGAAATATTTGCTCTTGTCTAGGCTGATTTGCAATGCAATTTTTAATTCTTTACATAAAATATGCAGAATAAGGGAAGCTTCCCATGAATGCACAGCCTTTGGACAGGGATTGCTTCTCCCTGTGTGGAAAAGTACTAACGCCGGGGGAAAAAAGGTGTAAAATGTGTATAAATGGCAGAGTAGATGCTGCTTCTGCAGGCATCACAGGAAAGCCAGGGAAAATGGCCACCCCAGAATTATCAAACTCAAGCAGGGAAAGGATACTGCTTGATGTCACTAAAATGGAAAGAGGGAACTTCCATAAAGGATGCTCCTGTCAAAACTGCTCATTCAAGCAGCAGAGCTTTGCACAGATTCAGGCAGCACAGGCTGAGCACTGGCCCAAGATGAAAAGTTCCTAATCTCTTAACTGGGGGAATTCTGTGCTGCTGGGCAGAAGGAAGCACAGAGGTGATGTGAAAATCCAGAGGTAGGAGTAGGAAGACAATTGGACGTTGTGTCCACCTAAGCCAGCTCCTAAAATCCTCCTTTTCTCTGGCATTCACATCAGGAAGGAGCTCATTTAAGAACCATGATCCTTATTTAGAAACTCTATTGCTTTGCTAATAGACTGGATAAAATAACAAAACAGAGGGACTATTCTTGCCCCTAGAACACATTTCTTACAAGGTTATCTTTTTGAAAAAGATAAGAAAAACCTAAGTAGCTGGTTCCACTTAGGAAGTGAACAAAAATAAGACTACATTGGAAAGTTATTGTTAGCAATACAAGATACAGGAAACACCTAAATTAAGTTTGCCTTTGTTCCTTCAGTTTGGCTTCCCTTCACACACTCATTGCATAACTTCCAATTACCCCTAAAAATAGTGTTTTTCCCTAAGCATCATCTTACACGGAACTGCCAAAAGATTATTTGCTGACTGTTATTTGCCATTTGTCACCTCCTCATTGTTCAATATACAACCCTGATCTTATTTAAAACCATTGATAACTTCCACTGATTTAAAACTATTTAAAACTGCTACTAAAAAGGAGTAATTATTCCTCTCTTCACACAACTTGCTATAATTGTCACTATACAACAGCAGAGAATTTTGCAAGCACTGTGAGCTGTGGACAGATATAAGAACAGGAAAGAACAGAACAGTCTGGAGATGGACAGAGCAGATGTGGCACAGCACTGACGCAGGTGGTTTGCCCACAAAAAAAGCCAGAGCATGATTTTCCTGGAAAGTCCTGACAGGAACAAGCTGCAGGCAGCTCCTGCCCAGCACTATAGATGGGCCACACCAAATTGACCAAGCTAATCTTAAGGCAACACAACACCAAACAACCCTGTCACAATGCAAGAGCTCAGGAACCCCCTGGCTGTGATCCCATCCCACAGCTCTCTCCTTCCTTTTAGCCTTTGAACAGATCTGCTTTGGCATCCGCTTATCCATAAAATCCAGATAGGCCTGGATTGGGAAAGTTCTGCCTCTGGACAACTCACAGTATTAAGTTGCAACACAGATAGTTTAAATGGTGTAAGTTTTAAAAAACTGAAAACCTAAGTTTTCCAGGCTGAGCCCTCAGCTATTTCATTAAAAAGAAACCATCTGCATCACTACCTCTTTCCAATAAATCAAACCATTGGGGAAAGAACCCAGTGTCATTCCTACTTTCACAAAGAATTGACTCAAAAAAAAGTGAGGATGGACACCCCTCAACTTTGAAGCAATTCTCCTGCACAGTAAGGTACTTCCCTTCTTCATGCTTCCTTCACAGAACCTGACAAAGATGCAGAGTTTAAGCCCTGCCTTGACATTTGACACAGAATCAGCTAAGGATTTGTAAAATACAGTCATCTGTGGAGAAAAAGCAATTTCTTCTTCTCTATCTTACAGCAAACATTATCTTCCCAAAATCAACCCAGTATGGGAAGCGGGAGATGTCAGAGATAAGATTATTCATTCCCCATTACTACTAATTCCAAAAGACATTCCAGGGTCCTGATGAAGTCTTACATCCTTCCCTTGCCTTCAGGCTGATACACAAGCAGCAAAGCATACACAAAAATTAAGTCAAGTAGTTCTGTTCACTCTGATTAAGAAAATTGATTTTCTTAATTAATTAATCTCTGATTGCCTGAGTAGTTTGTATCTGAACTTCAGTGCCCAGACAAGAGTATAGCTACAAAGACGCTGCTACTACTACTGACTTTCCACTTTTTAGGGCCCTATGATTTCCTCTTGGAGGTGTTAGGTCTGCAGCTAGACTCAATCTCAAAGGTCTTTTCCAACCTAAATGATCCCAAGAGCACCAGCTGTCCTGAGGATTGACCACTGATACCCTTTAGGGCTAAGTTATCTATTCTTTCACTTCAGGTGAGCATCACCCAGAGTAGTTTTCAGAGCCTAAAGACTGCTCAGTGATTTTAATTATTATCCCAAAGGCAGAAAACATATCCTTCATGATAAAAGTTAAACCCCACTTATGCTGATTGAAAGCCACTGAAGGCAAATGGAACTTTATCAAAAATAAGTCTGCAATAGTTCGTGTGCAATGAAACTATCTCCACCTAGAAAACCAAGGCTCCCATCTGCAGAAACATTCTTTAATGGTTCTGGCATGCTGAATTCAGCCAGGGTGCTCAGAGACAGACTCTGATGAAAAAGCTTGTTGAGAAGTCAATGAGCAGCAGCAAAAGTTACAAAAATGTAGGTACAATCTTGCTGGACTATCACACTCAAAAAAAACGCCCCAAAACACAAAACCATTTTCCTGACTTGATTCCCTTTATTAGAGCAGAAAATTATTCTTATTTATGCTCTTACAGCTATGACCTTTCAGGGACACCTTTGCTGCCCCTGTCCCCTGAACTCCTTCCCACTCTCATTACCTGCCCAGGGAACTGTTAGAGTAAGCACTAGGAAGCAGGATGACTGGGGAAGAAGCCAGCACTTGTTAGAGGACATTAGGGAACTTTTCCACTTCCTTTCAAGAAGGGTTGTGTCTCTTGACCTTCCTGCTGAGGTATTCTAAGAGGGAGAAAGGGGAAGCTGAGTTTTCGAGTGCCCGTATCCTAACAGCCCGCAGTATCTGTTGGCGTATTTTGCAAACAGAAGAGGGGAACAGGCAGATGTTCCAGGAGCTTTTTATTATTTCATTCAGGCATCAGCCTCAGTTACACAAGAGATAGTACACAGCTCACTCCTGCACCAGCAGCCCAGCATCTCTTTGTTACAAAACATTCTTAAGAGTTTTTTAGCCAAGAGCATGCTTCTGAGGGTCACAGACAACTCCTTTAACTAATCTGTGAAAAGCACACATACACCTGGTACAAACAACGCTCGCTTGTATGCCTTATTACAACAATGCACAATATTCCATTATTAAGATTAAATCTTAACTACCTTGCTAAGCATATTTTCTGCAGCTTCAAGACTTCTCTGAGCCAAACCTAGAAACACTAACCTTTGTTTTAATGTCCTTGCTGTCTGGATAATTGAATCTTCTTCTACCTTCTGGCTTTTGCAGCTGCAGCTGAACCTAAAATCTGCTTTATTTCTGAAACCTGTTTTTCTCACTCAATCTGAAAGCCATCTCACCTTTTGCATTTCCCACAGGTATCATCATCCAACAACATCGCACACTTTCAAGGCCCACATGTGGGTCTTTTAAAGAAAGGCATTGACACCTTTAAAGAAAGGAAGGACACCTTGTGCAGCTGAGTAAATCCAAAGCTGTGCCGCAGAGGGCTCAGACAAATCCTTCCAGCAGAAGTTTTGATCTCGGCATCACCCATTTCATAGCACAGATGAATTCTGCACACTCACAGCCTGTGGCAGTACCCTGTGGGGAGGAGGCCTTGCTTTAGCCCTGCCAGGGCTCCCTCACCCTCTGAACAAAGCACACAAGGGAATTCCAGTCTCCAAGACCCACGGTGAGCTCAGGCACATAATGCACAGTGCAGTCCCAGCCATGGTGCTCGGCTGCCAGCTCCAGAAACCCTGCTTGCTGCATTTCCTCGACACTCTTCTCAGGCACAGTTTGTACAACCATGGAAACAGCCAGGTCACACTGCAGGGAGAGGATGTTTCCCTCCATTCCCATCTCCTCCTCCATACAAGTCAACAAATGGTCATGAAGCATGTGAGAGGTGGGACAAGGTCTTTGATATAGACTGAAGATATTGGTGCTCCTTGGAAGGGAACACACAGTTATTTCCCAAAGGGTCCCTCCTTTCTTGTTACCACCACGATGTTGCTCAGTCCATGGTCTCCTAGAAGACACATACCTGGTGTTCAGGATGAGATTAAACAAGGCAAGAATTCTGAATTAACAACAAATTTCACTATACAAAACACAGTTTGTCTGAGGTGCCCCTGGACACCAGCTTACACTGTGGCTGATTTAATTCTTCAGTGGAAGCCAAGATCTACAACTGCATTAGTACAAGAGTGGATTGGCACAGACAGAAGTAGGAAATGCATGTGGTTCTCAGGTGTTATTGAGCAGGGAAAGGAGTCTGCCCTCAACTGGAGCTCCACAAGCTCCTGGCTTACAACAGAATCTAAATTTTGAGTCCCTGAAAAAATAAAGAATTATTTCAATTTGTCACTGTGTCCCTAGAGCTTGTAGACATACCATCATCCTGCTCAGATGGGCTGACTTCCTAAAACTCTAGCTCTAACCATTCCAAAGCAAACTTCCAACATTATCCTGAGTGATGAACTGTTCTGTCAATACCCCCAGAGAGCTCCAATCCTGTCGTTCATCCGCAGAGCCTTCAACCAGCAAATTCCTCCTTCCACATAAAGACAGACAAAGGTTTTGTGTTTCCCTACCATCCATTGGCCAGAGTCAGTGCAGACCACCCACGTCCTGTCCAGGTGGTTCATGGAACAAGGCTTTCGGCCACCCAGAGTTTCTGTCAGGATCCATTGAACTGGACAATATTGTTCTATAAAAACATACCTCTCACAGGTTCTGTCTTCTACTTCCCTCACGATAAATGCAGGTTTAAGCCTGGAAAAATTCTCTCAGGGAACGTTTTTCTTCATGAAAAACAAATCACTCAAATTTCCCTAGAGAAATCCCCTCTTTTTTTTTTTGCCTTATAATTTTTCCTTCTAGAAAGCCCAAGTGACACACTTCTGTTTAGGTTTTCCAAAACAGAAAAGTAACAGTTTCTTGAAGTGTTTTTATTCTAGATCAATTTTCCACCCAGATATATCAACTCAAAAGGCCTGGATGAAACACCAGGGATGTCATCCAAGAGTTTTACTTGTTCATTTTTATGAACAGACCAATGCTCCCACAATGCACCACAGATTCCTCTTCAGTAGCACTGGCGTGACACTTTACGGGAATTTCTCCTAAATGCAAATTCCCCCACACCACATTCCCCAGAGCATTCTGAAGCAAATTATGAGAAAAGACTCCAGCTGGGAGATAAAATGATTACTTTTTTTTTGAGGAAAAGGCAGTTTTCAAGTAACTGTTGATATCCCACTTCCACAAATCATTCTGACATTGTTTATTCTCAGTACAGGACAAAAATGGGTATCTTTAAACATTCACGTTTTCCATAGGAAAAGAGAAGATTTTTTTTTTCCAATGTAACCTCTGCAGTACCCTCTGCTTTTGCAGATGTGATTCATACCCCTGTTCATGGACAGATTGCATTCTCTGCCATCCTATGGGGAAGCACAGTTTATCAATCTCATGCCTGTTCTCATTAAAGAGAGAACACTTAACATTTGTTAAAGAAGGCATTAATTTACCTTTGATGAGGAAAACAACAGAAGTGATCCATGCCTAGGAGACCAGGGCATCTCCTTTATTTGAGCTGTGCCATCTCACCTACTTTGCAAAAGGACTGTGCCTTTCTGTGACAAAACCTTTTTGAACAAAAATTCAAAAAGTTTGAAAAGAAAATAAAATAGTTCCTACTGTTCCAAAGTTCTGCTTAGACAGACTGTTGTGAAATGTTCCACCAGAAATTCAGGTAGCAGAGGAATGTGCCAAAAGTGCCACCAGGCTTCACACCTCAGCAGTGGAAGGATGACACACCAGAACTAAGGATAAAACTTCTTTTCAATGCCCACATTTAATAAAAGACTAGAAATATAAGACAGGATTGATGTTCTATGACAGGATATTTTTTGATGATGTCACAGCTGTTCTACAGTTAACCATAATTTCCCTGGAATATGAACAACAGGAGGTCTTTAAAGAAGGGCCAGAGCGAGCACAGTGACGAGAGAGCAGTGTCACACTGCAGTCAGATCACACACCTGGATAAAAAGGATGCTTTTCTAGGTGCAACACAGCACTTCAAACCTCAAGGCCAGGAGAAGTCTGAATGGAAAGCCACAAGGTTAATTAAGTCTGTCACAGGATCAATGTCTGACTGCCTGATAGCATCAATAGAAAAGACAAGAAACGAAGACAGAAATTACTCTCAAAGAACAATAATTGCATGTGCAGCAATAGATTATTGTAAACATTTGTGCTTGGCAACACTGGTTAAAAGAACAAACTCACGAGAAATCACTCTTAGCACCTCCCTCCAGTCAATAAGAGGCAACGCTTCTGAAATAGAAAATACAACTGCAAAGATGTAAAGGTAGAGGAGGAGAAGAATTTGGCCACAAACTGACAATGGACAGAAGGGCACAAGTTTTGGCTGGCAGCTCTAGGATAGTAACTCGTAGTTTAACTTGATCTCAGCTCCTCTCTCCAAGATAAACACATTAGAGAAGGTGATTTCAGAGGTGGCTGTTTCACCAGGAAATTGATCCTGTGGTAGGTGGAGCACATTGATCACACATCAATAAGAGCTTAGATTTGTGTTTACTTCACAAGAGTTTCAAGGCCAATTTAATCTAAGTCCTTTCATTCTTGAGATACTTCTCTCAGTATTTCATGGACTCCAGTGGACATGTCCCTCATTCACATCAGAGCAAAAAAGGAACAATCAGTCTCACTTAGTTTGTCTCAAGTTACCTTACTTTACCCCTCCTCTGGTCTAATGCCATCCATTTGTTGGATACACACAGATACACACTGTGCTATCTTGCATTTCCTACTTTAGGCCAGAAATGTTTATACATGCTACTCCTACAGGCCATTCTGAATATGTGTTTACCCAACAGTAAGATTAAAAGAGTGACAATCATCATATTTCTCTAAAGCCAAACTTAGCAGGATGAGGGACACTCCAGTCTTGAACAACTGCACAGAAAACAACCTCGTGTGTGAGAGCAATGCCAAAAGACAATCACTGGCCACACAAAAAGCTGAGCTGGTGGCAGCATGCAAGTCCCGTAAAGAAACACTTGCATCCATATACAGGATAAAGATTTCCCGGCTCAATTCCTTAACTCACCCCTACACACTCCATTTATTAGCATTTTTATAGTGGAAGTGGGAAGCAGAAGTCATCACACAAGCATCTGAGTCAGCTGTTTTTTTACACAAGTGTGGGGAGAAGACTAATAGCCAAGTACAGGGTCAAGATATGAGAAAACCACTAATAAAAGGGCAGAGTCCCTCTGGAGTGAGTCAGCACACTACTATGTCCTTCCAGAGAGACTTTGTTATCATCAGCTTTTTTACTTGTAACTGCACAACTGTGGGTATACTTGTTTGGGTAGGAGTGCTAGGCAACAAGCTGAAGAGAAAAGATGATAAAATAGAAGTCTTTTTTCTCATATTGCAAAGATCCAGTTTAGGGAAACTGAAAAGGGCAGAAACAACACCCCAGCTCCCCAGATTTCAGTAAACAGGACAGATGAATGGGCCAAGTCCTCACCCTGCCCTCTTCAATATTACTGCAAAAATTATTTGTATGGCAAGAAGTTGATCTGTGTAAGTCACATCCATCAGTAACATTCAGGGCTCTTGCACAGATTTAGGAGGCAAGAGATCTTCTGCTAGCAAAGTCTCACAAATCCTCTGAGGAGTGTAATGAGGCTACACATCACCCTCCACCCACTGTGTCATCGTTTAACTAAAACCTAAGCAGCTTTCCTTCACAATGGTACTTTCTAGCCCTTTAGATATTTCAGCTTGGAATAAAACTTTTCATCTTGCATGGAGCTTTCTTTTCTCCCTCTGCTGCTCCATCCAGCTCTATAAGAGCCAGAGACCCAGTAATTTGTGAGCAGCTTGTTGTTTGGAAGGACAGACCCACTTTCACTATGGTTCTAGTAGTCCAAGTGACACATATACTCTTTGAGGGTGAAGAACTCCCATAATCTACCTTCAGACCAGGCAGTGGAGTCAAACACCAAACACAAGTGCAGGACTGACTGAAGCACCCCAGCTCGGCATGCAAAACCCCAGCTGGGAATGGCAGATCCAAGCATCTCTCCCTGCACACCTGCTTTGCTGCGCTGGAGACTTACACTGCTGTCTCAGCCATCTCTCAGGTAGAGCACTCAGCTTCCTGCAGGACAGTCCCCTGGTAGGAAGGGGAGATAAAGTGGATTTGCAGATCTTCACTGATGGCCACTGTGTGTCTTTATATCCTTGTGCAGGATCAGACAGTAAAGGGTAGTTGGGATGAAAAATCTCATTTACCTCATCTGCCTCTAGCAGCAAGGACCACCAAGCACTTTAAATTATATCAGGATCCATATGTGAGATCCATTTCTTAGTGTTCTACCACACTGAAGCAATGAAATTCCCAGGTTAACCACAGATTCCTGAGACATCTTCAGCCCTTTCTTAGGAACCTCACACAAGAGAATGACCACACTCTCCACAAGTCATAAATATATGACAATTACCAGAACACTGGATCTGCCTTCTGAGAGCAGCTGCAAATTCACAGCCCCGGTCTGAGGGGAAAGCTCACAGGACCAGGGAACATCTACCACACCCAAAAAGGGCAGTTATTATCCCAAAAAGGGGAGGGTATCATGCAAACAGGGGAAATCTGGCTTCCCTTGTGGGTGAAACCACAAAAAAGTATGTGAAGCTTTTCCTTCCTTCCTCTTCCTCTCATTCTGCCCACACACATTCTATGCAATCCAATCATGACAGCAAACAGAAAACAACTGAGTATTACAAGGGGTCCTCTCAGAAAGAAATCTCTGCAAAACATTAGACATTAAGAAAGTTGCAGACTGATTAACAGGTAATTCCTATTAGCAGAGAGCAGCTGATAAAGTTTTTGTGGTTTATTCTGAACACATGCTGAGCTTTCCTCAGTTACTCTCCTACAAGATCCTCTGCTTCTGGATCTCAGGGTTCATGCTCCATGCTTGATGCCATGAAGGAGAACGGGGAGCAAGTTGGAAGACCAACTCTTTCCCTGGAGTTCTTAGAATGTTAAAGCATGTTCAGGACTGTAGGCTTGATTTCTCATTAACATTTAGAGGTAGAGCTTGTGTAACCTTTGCTAATATTTCCCTGGTCACAGTACAAAGTGCCTGCAGAGGAAAGGAGGTACCAGCATATTGTAATTAAACACCTCCTAAGAAACCAGGACACCCCTTCAAAGCTGTCCACAAAATGTCACTGACCAACAGAGTGCTCTCAGTTTACACACAACCACAGAGTGGCCCTCATCCAGGACAGCTGGTCTGTCTAACCCAATAGCCTCATTCTGATAGTGCTACAAAGGGGTTTTCAGAAAGTATAAAAGGTGACATGCACACACGGATCCTGCTTTTTCCATCCCAGAAAGCAAAATTTGCTGACTTCCTAGGATGAGAAATTTAAGCCAGTCATAGACCTACTTTCCACAAATATAACTAACCCCCATGACTAGGTACATTTCTGGCCTCAAAAATATCCTGTAGCAATTCACTGCATTTGGATTGGGTGTTGTGAAAACACCACTTCCTCTGGCTTACCTGCAGCTGAATAAATTCACCGTGTGCCTCCACACTTGTGTTTCACTCACAACTGCTTGTAGCACATTTCAATTATCTGTGGATTAATGCACCTCTCCTCAAAAGTGCCACTTTGTAAACAAAGAAGCTTTGTGTGGTCACCTTGCACATGAAAGCTCACCACCCTAGTTGTCCATCTCTGCATTTCCTACAGCTCTACATTACAGTTTCTCAGGCTGGAACTGCCATCAGCATTGCAGGTGGGGGCGATATGGATTTATATTTCACTTTGCTCAAAATTCTCCCTGTTTACCTTTTCTACTCCCACCGAGAGCTGCAGCGAGGTTTTCAGCAAGACATAGGATTCCAACAGCCTTCCAGAGAGGAAAGAACTAATTACAATGTCAATTTACCTGTGACTATATCAAGCCCTTATTTCCTACACACATTGCTTTGCAGTGATTGGTGATAACCTTCATCTGCTATGTTCTCATCCAGTCCCATGGATTTTGTCACATGCTCTGGCACCCTCTCTGTTAATGGGCAGAGTGATTCAACTGCCCTTGTTTTGCAAATATTTGCAGGGTTTTCTGTTTTGTTATTCATTTCCAAGGAAAGTGCTTTGCTAGGAAAAACCCACATGTTTGTTGGTAGATACCAGTGGTGGTAAATACTTTAAACAGTCTAAATCCTCACAAACTTGTTTCATAACTTCACTATTACCAAATTCCTTCTCATTCCAATTTTTAGAAACTCTAAAGAGAAGCAAACAGTATCAACAGCTAATGAAGAAACAAACAACGAATCTCTAATGAATAGTTATGATCCAAGCCACAGTTAGCCCAGAGCTAACTCTAAGAGATTTCCACCTTCCCCTGAATTGCAAGGATGTGCCTAGGAAAAGTTTTCCACTCTTCCCTGGAGTGTGGCACCTGTGCTCTTCTAGCTAGACTCCCAGGATTTTAAGCATCACACTCTGAAGGATACTCCATGTCAAAACATTAGCCATGAGAACTGCAAAGTTTAATAACCATGCTCAGGAATCCAAGGACTCCACCAGCACCCAAAAAACCATGACAGAAAAGAGCCAGCCCAAGATACAGGCCACCAGCTTCCAACTATTCCTGATTAGAGAATTCAGCTTCCCTTTCCAGTGGTCTGGCAACAGGTACAGCTTCTTGAGCCACATCTGGAAGGAGTCTCCCACCCCCAAGAATGGAAATAGTAGAGATACCATACTCTTTGCAATATCCCTAGGAGAAACAAGGTCTAAGCCTGCCCATCTAGAATCTCCTACCATTCCAGCATCCTGCATTTTTCCAGTCATTCCCCTGCTGGTGTTCATGAACTACTTCTATTAAGGAAGACAAGGAGCAGCATGCTAGGCACTGAGCTCACCCTCCTGCTTGTACTGTGGTGCGAACTGGAACACCCTTTATCAGCTCCTGTGCAACTGGGGATCCCTGTTCTGGATCCATATCTGGAAAACCAGATATGCCTGGCTCATTTGTGAAGCTTCCTGCTCACAGCTATGCCACATTGATAAGTAATGACTGTACCAATCATCACAAGACTGACAAGCTCCCTTTTGTGCTCCAAGTGAATCTGTAGCTTAATTGTAGTGGCTTGGCCAGCCTGGTGGAGGACAGCACCGGCAGTGTGTGGTGTCCCTCATCACCAGCAGCCAGTGATCAGACAGAGCTCACAATCCTGCTGTGGTCTGCTTTTTCACACAGCAATGCCAGCACCATCCTCCCAAGGTTCCTGCAAATTGTTCAGACTCCAAATGAAAAGTGAAATCAGAAAGACCCAGGGTTTATCTCACCCACATAGAAAGTATTTCTGCATTTAGATGCCATGGGAAGAAATCCAAGCAGATAAAACCAGCAAGGTGCAGGACTCTGATGTGTCAGAGTCCAGACATGTATTTCCCCATCACTGGTGAGCACAAGGCAGCAGGCTAGGCAAACAGCAAAGTTCACCTGTGTATGTTTAGGATGGGAGAAAACTGGCAAGTCCAGAGCCTCAGTACAGCACTGTTGCAACAGAACTTACCTGCAGGGTACTGGCAAATTAAAACAACAAGACAACTTTCTTCCCTAAGGTTGCACATGGTAAGCAAATGCAATAGCCGAGTTGTTTAAAAAAAAAAAAAAAAAAAAAAAAGCATATTCCCTTTCCTGCCGAATCAGTTAGTAAATCCTACATAAACAGTAACATAATCATCACAGTTATTTTTGGTATCAGCAAGAAATCAAGAGGAAGGTTAATGTGTTGCAGAAGGAAGTTAAAGCATAAATATTTAAACAAAGGCAATAAATCTGCAGGGAGCTTCCTGCTTTAAAAGTAACATGGCTCATCATCTGATTTTGATTTAAAGGTGATGTGGGCTGGTTTTGGCAAAGCCATAAATGCTTCACTTGTATTTACTATGATATTTCAAGACACTGCTTCTGGCTCAGTTCTGCCACACTTGCAGCCCCAAATGGCCTTGGGGAACAGCAGCATAATCAAGCACAACCAAAATGGCAGGCCCAGCATTTCTTCTGGGCTGCCACAGAACAGATCACTGAAGGAAATATTTGTTCTTGCTACACAGGATATTGAAATCCAAGGGCTTTAAGAGTCAAACATCCCTATCTCCTGAACCACCCCACCACTGCAGTGTGACTGCCCTAATCACAGAGGGGAAGTGCTGCCTACACAGAGCACATGCTGGGGACAGGAAGATTGTGTCTGAGTGATCTGCAAAAACCAAGAGTTATACACACACAAAAATGAAGCAACTGGAAAACTCTGAGCTGTGCTGGAAACCCTGTGAGCAGAACCAGAACGGTCCCTGCAGCTCCAGCATTGTTCTCTGCTCAGCAGTTTTTGGGAGAAGCTGAAGCAGGGCAGCAGTGGGAGGCAGCCACAGCTGAGCTGTGTGGGAGGCAGCCACAGCTGTGCTGTATGGGGTGGAGGATCTGTCCCAAAGCCACCCAGGCAGGTGCCTGGGATGTGTCCAGGCTGTGCCTGAGCCCAGCTTGAGAGGAGGAAGAGCAATAGAACAGCCTCTCACTGGAGTGGCACTAGGACCAGCCTGCCCTTCTGCCAGCAGCATGATGGGGCTGTGGGTCTGTGTCTGGAAAGGACACAAGCAGCCTCTTGGCATTTACAGATAAATACAGGGAAGTAAAGATACATCTCAATAGACAGAATATTAATTTAATTTACAAACACAGAGTTAAAATTATAGATATATTGAAATAGCTGGGGGAGCTACTCCCCAGCTGGAGGCAGAGCTGCCACATCTCACATCCCTCAGAGGGTGAATAAGCAAGTAGTGCATCTGTCAGGAACAACTTTCAGGAAGCAAGTCTTTCCCACAAAATATCCCACAGCCTGGGAAACCAGAGTTAAGCTTTTCCTACCACTGACATGCACTTCATGATCTCACCAAACAAAACTGATAAATGGCAGGAATTAACTGAAAAGTCATCTATTACTATTCTTGGGCAAGAAGTCAAATATTCACTCAGAAGATGGTCAGATCCTCTTTCCTTTGCGCAACAGCCAGAATTTCTTGTTTGATATTGCCACCATCAGTTTGGGTGTCAGTCTGTGTATCTTACACACTGCAAACCCAGATCAGCTGCAGCCCAGGCACATCTCCTGAGTAATTTCTTCCTGGCAGCAGCAGCAAACACCTTCTTCCAGTGCTCTGTTCTCAGTGCCACCAAGGGAGCACTGGATCCCATCGCCAGGGCTCCAGAGGCAGACTCTGATGCCTTAAATGGCTACCTAGAAAACAGAGACTAGACAGGAGTAAAGGAAAGGCTTTCAGAGGTACACTCTGGGGTCCAGAGGGTCCTGCCTCAGTGGATCCCAAAAAGGACAACAGGTCACAAGTTCTTCATACTTTGATATCAGCATAAATTCACCAACCAGAACCCAGACAATGATGGAATTTCCCCAAGCTTTCCCCTCCTCCCCAAGATGAAGGTTTACAGTTCTTGGGCCTAGGAGGATCTGGGTGTCCTTGAAGAGCAAGCTAGAGAGGCTTTGTTGTGTCTGTGTGAGCATGAAAGAACAGCACTTAATCAGCTACAGTAAACTTCAGAGTCAGAAGTAAAGGATTGGAAAAGTATAAAAGTTAAAACCTAAGGCATCAACTCAAGAAGCTTTGAACCACACTGGAAGAAGAGGTGCTAGCAAAGCCACAAATGGGACCACAAAGAGCTGAGCCAGCTGGCCCTGTCAGTAGTTATCCCTCTGCAGCCAGAGAACAAGAGACAGATTAAATCTGTTAAAACTGCCCACAGCTCCTGAGTGAGGAAAAAAAATACCAGTGCACACTCTGGAATGAATAATTTGAAATAAGCACACGGATTTTCTGCATCAAATCTGGGGACAAGGGTTGTCAATTTAGGCACAAAAATGACAAAAAACCCATTGCAAAGCAGCAGTGCATTGATTTGCATGGAACATCGGGTAGAACCTACAGACCTTTTTCAATCACTGTTTTTCTCCAAATTCACCCTCACATTTCTGTTCGTAGGAAGGTAAGCTTTACTGTTCCTTTCTCCTAGGACATTGAGGGTATCAGATTTGTGTTGGATTTGCTGAACTCCCAAGCAGCTGCCACGAAACAGTGGGGCAGGTGAAGGAATTGCTCTTCTCCCAAGAGCAGACACAAAGAAGCACCTGAGCTCAGGGCTACAGCTCTCAGAACAAGATATTGGTTAAAGTGACTCCCAGTGCAAGGTCAAGCTAAGATGGCTGTGAGAGGTTATGGTAGCATCCCTAAAAAGCCTTGCAGTTATTCAGGCTCATCTATCCAAACCCTCAGTACTGCTGGCCCAAAATATCTCCAGAATCAGAACTACACAGCTGAAGCTGGCAGTTATTTCCAGATACGTACTCATGTACCTAAGCAAGTGCTGATAGTCTAAGCAGTCTTTCTTTTTGCCAGAAAACAAAATGTAGAAGGCTTACAGTAAATAAAGATGACAGTTTAATTGTCTTCTGATAAAGTCTACGTTTCAGTATGTTTCTTGGTTTAATATTAAAAACACACCCAGTTCAATTTCTTTATCTGTAATAAGCTAGACCACATCATTAATATCAAGCCACAAAAAATTTATTAGTGGTGTTGTTTGAGCAGAGACTTGGTTTCATACTGTGGCAGTTTATCATGTTACATTGCCAATTTTTCTGTAATTTGTCGCTGTTTGACTGGTAGCCATGAAAAAAAAGCCTCTGCTTTGCTAAGCGAAACCCTGAACAATTCATATTCTGTTGCTAAAGAAAGCTTGACCTGTTTAGACTTTACTGTAGAAAAAACAACCTTTTCTGGCCCAAAGGCTTTCCTGCACTCCATTTTCAGGAAACTAACAACAAACTCAGTTGGTTTACCAAGACTAACTCTCTAATAAACCTGGATGATTTCAATATCTGGATTAGGAAAACACAAGTACAAACATGTACTTTGGCTTATAAACATTCTCCCGAAACAAAAACAAATACACATGCTGTTAAGCATTTCACCTTGGAGTCTGAATTTCACAGGAACTTAAACAAACAGACTGCTCCCTAAAAGGGGCTATCCCAGCACCTGTTGGCTCAAAACTGTATCAAGAAAGGAGAGTCTTTGTGGTGTTCCCATAAAAAGAAAAATAGCCTTAGTCAAAGCGAAATCCTAAACTTTCCAGTGGTTCTTTTAAAACCAGTGGCTTTAGGAGTAAGCTTGATATTTGACAGTTGCTACACACACAGAGCTGCATTTAAAAATACAAGAGCTGCTCCTGATTTTACTCACATTGAGGGGGTTTAGAGTAACTCCAATGAACTAAATGAAGTTACATCTCAGAAAGGAGGATGCAAGTGGGAAAAGAATAAAGCCCACAAAGCGACTTCTCCAAATGAGAATTTCTGTTTAAAAGCCATTTCTGTGTGACCTATCGAGCACTGAGTCACTAATACACTCCTGGTACAGCTCCATACACACCTCCTGGAGCTAAATCACAAACTCAGCTCGCTTCCTCCCAGCCCTGCTCCGATCAGCATCTCCCAGCCCCTCCAAACAACGGTACCACTTCAACACAAAGAGAAACCAGGGCTAGGGCAGCCACTGCTTTGCCCTTCTATTAAAACCAAGGGCACAGATAAGGTGCTCCCAGACTGCTCCAGCAGCTTCCCCTTTGTCTTGCCTACTCCTACAGCAAGCAAACAAAGGAAGCAAGCCATGGAGAGCTGCCCAGAGTTCCCAGCTTTTCCAGCTGCCTTTTACAGCCCAAACCACTATCAGCAAACAGAAGGGTGGGGACATCAGTCCTGCTTTAGCAGGACCCCCTAGCTCTGACCCAAGCTCTGTGCTGTTTCCAGAGGGTGGCCACAGTGATGCCACATGGGGCAAGAAAAGGCACCCATGGGAAATAAACTCAGCAGAAAGCAGCAAAATGAGAATGAGCCACTTCCAGGGAGTTTGGAACAAATCTCAGAACAAACAGAAAATGCAAGGAATGATAATTTAAAAAAAAAAATTAAAATGCTGGGCTTGCTAAGGGAGAGCCTGCTAGACATTACCTTTGAAACAAGTACTTTGGGTCACAAGCTTAATATCCAGAGGGAAGGGTGAGCAGTGCCCTAACCCCACGTGACTGGAGATACAAGCCTGTACTGGCAGATCAATGGATGTCTGCTGATGTAAGAGCAATTACAATGACAGGGACACAGACTTTGGCTGGAGCGTGGCCATAACAACAGCAGTTCACAGTGGCTGTGACTGCACAGCACTCCAGCTGTACACAGATGTTTTCTACAGGCTTATTTTCAACGTGGTCTTGTGTAATAAATGCCCAGAACCTCAGACATCTCCTTCATCATTCTTCATAACTGCACCATGCAGGGAACTAGGGGCAATCACAACTCACCTGCTGGATCCTCACACTAAATTTGCCTTTTTCATGAGAATATAATATTGATGGCTCGTAGTCATCCTGTGATCAGCCAGTACACGGACATCTTTTCTCCTTCTCAGTATTTTCTAACTGATCAGGCTCCTGCTAAAGAGCAGTTTTTCATTATTAGTCACTGCTGAGTTTCAGCTCTTTTCTTCTACTCTGGTCTCAGCATTCCTGGTATGATATTCTAGCTCTTTTCCATACTGAGGCTGTGTCCTAACTTCCATCCAAAGCATATTTTAACCAGCACCAGGTTTTTGATCCAGGGGAATTAATGAAAATAGTAGATAAGTTTGAGCCTTAAGGAAAACCTCTCACCTTATCTGATGAGCTGGTCAACTCACGGAGAGGGCCAGTCTTGTGTTCCTGCAGTGAGGACAGGCCTTAGAATGACTTCTCTGCTTTGGCAGATGGGAAAGTCATGACAAGGAGCCAAGGAAACCTCTGAATCAGCATTCCAGATACCCAGGGCCCAGGCCTCATCAACCTTCAAAATTATGTAGGAATACAGATGCTGTTCCTGTAACTGAGACAGAAGGTATAGCTTTAAAGAGACTTCTTTGGATTTACTTCAGAATTTAGGCTGCACTTTCTTCAGAGTCTTCTGAAAATATTGCCAGATGCTCCCAAAGTCACATTTTTATCAAGATCAGTTTTCTTTTCCCAGCTTCCCATCTGTCTTCAAAGCTACCCAAAACACAGATGGAAGTTCACATGCATTCAGACCCAATCCACCCAATCACACCATGCAGGTTGATTAGGTTATGCTCAAATTAGTGATGCTGGGACCAACCTTGAGGGATTTCACATCTGTTGATGGTGAAATGACCCATGTGCCTTAGCCAAGCCCCCTTCCTTTCACACAGCCATGGTGAGGCACAGCAACTCCTACCCACATCTTACTGGAGGGGACAAAGGAAGGGTCTTCCTGGAGAGGTGGGAATGGCTACAGCACACAAAGACCACTTGGCATGGAGCCCTAGCAGAGTTTCAGAGCTCTGCTGCAGTCAAAAAGAAATTATCTCCCATGGGCAAAACCCTCCTGGGCCAGCAGAGGTGCAGCTGGGGAGCTCACTCATCTCCAGCCCTCATTGCAGACATCTCCTTTTGGCCAGGGACAGCCTACCCTGGAATCAGCAGTTAAATTCACTTCTCCTTAAAAATCACACCTGTCTGGGCAGAACAAAGCCCTTGCCATTGCCCATCCTGCAGCACTGGGACATTTTTCTCTGATGGCCAGCCCACTCCACCCTGAGAAAGATCTTCCTTTGTTACAAACTTAGTCAGGTGTGACATGCACATACAGGATTTTTCAAAGGGCAAGCAGATGTGTTAGGAGGGAATGTTTTCCTCTCTGCAGTGCAGTGTTGCTGGGGCCTCACTGAGCTCCCCAGCCACTCTTGAGATGGCAGTGGCAAGGCAAGAACACTGGTTTCAGCGGTGTCTGTAGGAACCACCAGCCCACATAGGGGCCATCAGCTGCCATAGCTATTATGCTTGACAGGTTATTAATAGCATCCTAAAGTCACCTGAGACTGTGACTTCTTACCTCAAATATCACCTGTCCCTAAAAATATCTACAGCATCAGAATCTCTTAGAGCCTTCTATTCTGCACTGATTGATATCTTATCAGATATTGCTGGTTGGTTACATGCAGAAAAGATAAAATGAAATGAGAAAAGCATACAGGAGCCAATTAACAGCCTGTCTGACTGGTACTGCAGCTGGAGGCTAGGAAAATCCTTTAAATTCAGGCCAGGCTGATGAACAGCCCCAAATGCTGCCACTCATACAGACACCACAGCTCTTAATTCTAGGATCCTTATCTGTCAGTGACAGGCAAGAAAAAGTGGTAGGATGGCAACAAATCACAGAAGATATGCCTTCCTACCATCTACACAGATGAGGGAAAGGATTCTGGAAATCATTCCTAGAGCCCATGTGGCAAAAGCAACAGCAGAAGCTGTTAATTGGTGACAGGATTGCTACAGGAAATATCAATCCATCCTTCAGCATCAAACACAGGGTGCAAACTCTGTATTGAAGTCCTTCCCCCTCTGCCTGCCAAAACAAAGCCTCTTGTGACTGAGTAAGAGATAAAGGTCACAGCAAAACCAGCAAGTTTCACAAAAAACAGATCATTCTAAAAGAATAAAGGAAAGAGTTTTGATCATTTCAGTGAATCTGAGTCAACTTTTCATCTATGTTTTTTGTGAAACTCCTCTGACTTTCGGTGACCTTTCTCAGACAGCTGCAGAGCGCTGCCAGCCTCTGATATTGGAAGTTAAATGCATTATTGCCCAACACAACAAAATGAAATGGGCCAGGCCCTGGAAGATGGATGTGAGCATTGCTCAGGCCTGTGCACCAAATCCACAGGAATGCAAACCCCCAAATCCATAGGGAGGCAAACTCTCTGCGCTTCCAAATCAAATTTGCCAATAGGAGCATAGGGCAACTATCTACAAGGCAAAAAGGCAAACACAAACATAGCCATTTCTGTTTCTAAGGGTCTCGCAAGTGTTTGATGTAAACAAAAAAGGTCACAGAAAACATTGCAGAAAATCCTTGGCAAGCTGAAGAGTCCAGCTTCTGGATATGCTACAAAGATTTGGCTAATTTGCTTTGCATGGCACTTTTTTCCTTACCCTCTTTAAAGGAAGCAGACTATGAACTCAAAGGAAGGAGGAAAAATACCATAGAAAAACATTGCTTCCTTTCTGGAAGAGCTAAAGAGGCCCTTCAGTTCAAGAGGAGGCTCCCAGTATTCCCTGGCTTTTTTTGTGTCAGTCAGGGTGGGATCAGAAGCCAGGCTTAAATGCTGACATTACCTCCCCTCCAAGTGACAGTTTTATGGGAAATCTCTCAGGATCTTTACAAAGTAAAACATTCACCTTTCTAAAAAAACACTTTATTGTATTCCTGTTTTCATAAGAAATCTCTTCTCAGATTGAGTCTCGATTCTGGGTGACTTCAACCACCAGTTTCTATTTCTCACCTCCAGCTGCACAAATTCCTTCTGTTTGTGCCTCTCACTGACCAATTTTTGTTTCCCTGGGTGCTATTTTGGAGCAGAGCTGCAATCCCCTTCTCATCTAGGGTACCCGCTTTCCTATCATCCTCCCACTACCACTCAAACACCCTGCACATCTACTACCATTGCCAAAACAACATCCTGTAGCTCTGGCTACTGTTCAGCAGAGGAGTGAGGAACTTCCATTGCTGATGAACGGGGTCAGGCCTTGCTGAAGGCTCCTTTTGGTGGTTCAGCTGGCTTTGCTAACTTGCTGCTGGAAACTCAGTAGCATTCGGGCAGAGGGGTGAAGATGCAGTTAAGGCAGCACAAGAGACAAACTACAAATTAGTGTGAGTGTGCTGGGAGGACCCTATTGTGCACCAGCTCCTGTTCTTAGGTACCTGCTTCTCTAATCAGCATCTTTGTTCATTAACAGTGACACATTTGTCATAATCATCCTGCTAAGTAAAGAGAAAGGCCACTCCTAGGATCTTGTGGCTCATGGTCCTTCTCTGCAGATGCACCAAACTCACCTCCAGTACAGCCCAGTGTAACAGGAGATACCATTTCTGAGTGAGATACCTCAGGGTTTGGTCCAGCAACAGTGTGGTAGCTCCAAACTGCACCTGCACCCACTGGACCCAGGCTCTGACGCAGCCATGCCTGACCTACAGTTTAAAGAAACCAGGGCTCCTGCAAAGTTTACTTCCCACTGTTTGCTTTGCCATGTTTTGACAGAAAAGGCACTGATGTTCGCACCATGTTCCAATGGCAGCATCATGCCTGGCCTCTGTCAGTGATGTTTTATGGCTGGTTTGGCATGTTGGGCCACCAGTGTCTGCCTTTTATTCACTTCAGACACACAGAAAGAGCACCAGTAGAGAAAAGATCTTCAAAGCCCCCATACTGTGGCAGGTCAACACCAGAACTCTTTGAATCTTTCAAAATTCAAGCTTTGCAGCAACTTGGCAACAAAGAGGTGGTAACTGGGCAAGTGAGGAATGAGACTGGCTACATCTAACCCTGTGGAGCTCCATCCCACACTGGAGGGTGGCTGGAAACCACAGCAACTCAGTGCAAGGACTGTACCTGGTGGGGTGTCCCTGGGGCTGCACAGGAATGCTGAGCTCTGCAGTGGGCTACTGCAGCAGCAGATGGAGGCCACACACCCACCACTCCTGTAGGCACAAGGACCCTTCAGATCAGGCTGGAAGAAGCTGAGCCTCTCCAAGTCTCTCTAGAGTATTTACACACATCATCTGAGCAAGGCTCACACCTGCCTGTGAAAGTGCACTCACTGGTGATTCAGAAAATCAAAAGCACAGGAGGGCCACATGAGCAATGCTACACGTAACCACAAACCACATCAGAGCCAGCCAACCAGCTCATCTGGTGGGAGAAGCTACAGTTCTGAGCTTGCTTGAAGGATGCTCAGAGGAATGAATGCCTTTTTAGACACTGAAAGAACTCTGTGAAGAGCAAGAGTGAATCCACCAGACTGACCAAGACATGGCTACAGTGGTTGATTCATAGGGAACTTCAGCTGGTTCTCCCTTATTGGAGTCCCAGGTAGTTGGAAAACCCCTCAAATTGCCCTGGGGAGAATTGCCCTGAGACCCTTGTTGGGACCCCAAGAGGACACAGTCTTTGATTTCTGCCCATGGGAGAAGCTTCCAACACTTATGGATGAATTAAAAACATCAAAAATATAAGATAGATTATAGTTCAGTTTATCACAGGGCGAAAACTTGTAGTTTTGGGTTTCGTAGTATGGAAGTAAATGGAAGCAAGATGGAGGTTTTTGGGCAGTGTTCAGGGTTCTTCTTTCTTTACTCCATCTTCTGCAGTGACGGTGGCACAGAGACATTGGTAGAATAGATTTGAGGTAGGGGAAACGTGTTAAAAATAGGTGATGGCTATTGGTACAGAATTATAAATATAGTACATTTTAACAATTAATTGGGTAAAAAGTCTTTAAAAGAGCACTGTATTCTCAGTCTTGTGGTCTTGCAGCTGCAAATCCAAAGTGCAAAGCCCAGGTGCCAGGCGGCATTGGGGATTTGAGATAAGAACTTGAATAAACAACAAGGAAAACTGAAAACTCCAAGTCCGACTCTTTTTTGTCTCGTATGGGACTTGGATAAAAGAAGAAAAACCCCTGTTTCAGGGGCCCAGGCACCAACACTCCCTTAGAGCAAGACTTTTACATGATGAAGAATAAGTTTCCAAGATTGCCAATAGAAAGGGGTCAGCAGCTGCCTTCAGATGGGAGGCCACCCAGACTTGCTCAGCATCACATGTCAGAAATGTCAGAGGCACTCAGTGGAGGACACTGGGTACTGAATGTTTTGCCTCATTTCACTGGTATGGTTTGGGTTTTCACACTCATGGCTGGCTCTAATTTTGCACTTTCACAGTGCTATTAAACAAGCCTTGTCAGGGCTGGGTCAACTCAAGCCCAAACCCACTCATACAGCTGTAACCTTAGTTGGCAAGGCCTCACAAGGTCAGCTAGTGAGCAAATTCTCCCACCTCCAGCTCTTGATCATACCTTAAACCCCTGAGAAGGATTTTCCCTTATCATCAACATCTCCAAACAGAGGTCACCTCACCCACACATGGCAGAGCAAGGCTGGGCTTGCAGCAGGTCACTGTGAGCTTGGGTGATCCCCTCCAGTCCTCCCCCAGCATCTCCAACGAGAATGCCACCACAATAGTGGCAAGGCCAAAGCACAAGAACAGGTCCCACCTTGCTACAACATGCACCCTGCCAAGATTTGCTTGTTGGGGACAAAAAGGTCAGAGGCAACTGCACAGCTGTGGAGGCAGCAGGCAAAATGATAGAACAAATAAAACAAAACAGGGAGGAGAGGTGTTGAGATGGAACCCCCAACTCAAAGATGGGAAATTGGTCATGAATTGGAAACCAAGCAGAGACACAGCTGCAAGCAGCAACTGCAAAAATTAATCAAGGATTGCATCTCCAGACCCTGCTACTGTCAAACCTGTACCCAATCACCATGGCACCAGCTTGCTCATTCAGTACTTATACTGAAAAACCTCCTCAGCTGGGAGTCAGAAAATAAATCTCTGACCAGCCACAGAATGGCTCTGTGCTGCCTCCTTGGCTCTGTTGTGCTGCCCCTGTTTCTTCTCTGGGTTCTCTCTGCTCCTGGCTAGGTCTCTTTCTCAACTTGGAAGTGCATCCAGCCAAGTCACAGGAAGCAAAACAGAGGCTAAGGTGCTGGACAAAGAGGTTTCTACAAGACGAAACCTCAAAAGGATAGAGGCAAATTGGAAAAAAGAGAGAGCACTTAGCAAAAGGGCTGCAGGCTTCTGAACCCCTCTGGTATTACATGACACCTCTGCTCAGCAAGAAACAAATCATGACTTGCCCATCACACAGCCCTACTGTGGCACCCCCCAATTCCAGTGGTGGAAGAGGCATCCTGTCCCAGAGCACCCACAAAACCAAAGCAGTTTTCTACCACTTCTGCCACTCTGAGGAGTTCTCAGAGTAGCAGCTCCCAGAGAAAGCAGCTGTGGTGCAGACTCTCCGTGCTGGTGTGACACTGCCAGCAGCGTCCTGCACAGCGATCCAGAGCTGAGCAAGCCTCGCTTCCTGCCTTCCCAAAGGCTGCATCAAGCACTGGCTGGAGGCTTCCCCTCCTCCAAGAGGCAGGAGATAGAAGATCTCCTGCCCACACAGTTATTCTGCATCCAGCTGCAATCTAGTCTTGCCATTATGGAGACTGCAGCAAAAAGTGCCATTTTTCTGGCTCTTAGTTTTGGATACAGAAGGTGGTCGAGTACTTCCAGAAAGCACAAAAAGTGTTAACAATACATCTGTTTGGCTTGGGAGTAAATCCAGGTCTCAAAGGTTTAAAAGCCTGACTATTACACAGCAAAATGCATCAGCCTGTAGAGTTCTGAAGTGATAAAACACATCTCTGTGTGACCAGGCTGCCAGAGTATGCAAGTATCCATGCTGTGGGCACAGGATGCAAAGTTCCAGTCCGGCCCAGCCCAGCTGCAGGGAAACCAGCTGAACCTTAGCCCTGCCTTCACTGGGCTCCATACTCTGCTCCCAGCTGTGTCAGAAAGGCAAGTGTTAAAATTTATTTCCTAGGAAAGAAATACAATTCATTCCCTTTATACTTTCCCACACCAGCTGGCAAATATATTTTCTGGAACCAAAATTAGGTTCAGCAGTGAAGGGCACACCAGAGCAAGCAGTGGTATCCCCCCTGAAATGTGGATTATTTGATTTCCTCAAAGGGTTCATCAGAGATTGTCCAATACCCTGATTCAAGCAATTCATTTGGAAGCTATCTATCCAAACTTTTGTGAGAATGCCTTGCTAACCGGAATTAAACAAAAAAACAAAAAGAGAGAACCCCCAAGAGATACAAGGTCTGCTCCATTCTTTACAAACCCTGGCCCTGACAAACACCATTGAGCAATACCCTAAAAGGGCACAGACATCTGTAAGCAGGATCTTCCTGAAAGCCCAAGCTTCCTTCAAGAAAAGCCAGACAAACATTCTTTTAAAGGTAAGGGCAGGAGACAAGGCCAGCTTTGCCCTGTTACTCCCTTTCTTCATGTCCACCCCCTGCTATGGCTCCGATGCCACCATGCAATTTCCGAGCTTCCCCTGGCTCATTCTCCAGCTGCAGCCCATTCTGCCTCTGGCTGCTTTACCCTGGGCTCTGCTGCTGCAGCAAGCAGGGGCCTAACAAGCATCTCCGGAGAGCACAACTGCATTCCTGGGAACTGGGGAGACACTTACAGCTCCAACCATGTCCTACTCCCAGACAGAGACAGGCTCCAGCCACACCCTGAGCAAGGCCCTTCACTCAGGGACTTCACACACATGTTTGGTGTGGCACAAGGAGCACATTTAGTAGCTATCTGCCCATAGCTGCACCTCCCCTCAGCCCTGCTGAGAGGGGATCACGGGCCAGTTCCTCCCAGCTACAGGTGTGCCTTGCATTGGGCCCAAGAGCCCCAGTCAGGGGGCACAGTCCCTTTGCACAGTGCCCTTTCCTACAACTCCACACAGCCAGCACGAGGGGGACAAGCTACTCCTCCACAACCACACTAAAGTATTTTCTGCCTTGCACAGTGCTGCATTTTGCAGCTCAGGGACTCACACTTTGAGCTCAGCCACTGAGCTCTCCAAGTTCCCACAGGCCAGAGGTATTATAGATTAGTAGCCAATCAATTGATCAACCCAAAGCCAATTCGGGTTTAAAAATAACCCATAGCCAATTAGGGTTTTAACAATTTAAAATTTATTAAGCAAGCACAAACAGGCAAAACAGCGCTGGGGCAGCTGGGGAGCCTCTGCTCCGCTTCAGGCTTGCCGCCGAGGTCTTTGATCTTTATACCCTTCTGGCTTCGGATCCCAGTGTCACTTCTCATTTCTACGCGTGCACAACCTGTTGCCAGGTGGTTGTCCCAGTTGTCCGGTGGTCGTGAGAAAGAGGGCCAGATGTCCCCTTTTCCACTGTTCCTTTTCGGTATGTTCTACAGTCACTGTCCAAAACACACCGAGATGAAGGCCAAAGATCCTCCTTTCCATTGTTCCTCCTTGGTATGTTTCATAGGCCTTGCCCAAAATGTACCATTTCCTTTATATAATTAGTTGGCTAGCTTACAATAGTTGCTTTGTAAAATGCTGAGGTTTGATATACTAGTAATTAATTAGTAAAAATAGCCGGTTACATCTTCCCCATTTATCAACTTATTTGACAACAACTAATCTCTATCGTAGTCCCCCTCCCTTTCTATTTTTACTGGTAATTTAACAAACAACTGGTTTCTATCTTAATTCCCACTCTTCTATTTTTACTGGTAGTTCAATCAGCAAAACAACTGCCTTCTCTCACAAGAAGCATAAAACACCAGATGTTCCATGCACAGAGGTTGCTTATCCCTCCCGGAAGCAGCCTCCCTATTCTCTGCAGCAAGGCTGAGCATCCTGAGCAGAGTGCTCCAGCCCGGGCTGGTGGAGCAGGAGCAAGGGACAGAGCAGGGTGCAGCAGAGTAGGAAGGGTCTAGGTGGATGAGGGGAGGTGTCAGCGGAGCAGAGAGGGAGAAGATGGGATTTCTTCTGCCCTAGCCCAGGCTGCAGCAAAAGCAGCTTTCGCCAGGACTCCGTCAGGAAGCAGCCAGCAGGATCCTGCCTCAGGTGCAGGATCTCACCGCAGGGATAGCTGAGCTCTCTCCAGAAGGCTTGGAGGGCTCCCTGCTCTTTCACAGAGCTCCCCTGCCCTCTAGTGGGTTTAGAGGAATTGTGCGAGACGACAAGCACTGACAGAGCCCCTTCCTCCTCCTCTACCTCCCAGCAGGCAGGAGGGCAGCTCCCCCCTGGTACCGGGCAGCACCCTGCCTTGCAGGGGCAAAGCAGAGCAAGCTGCTGTGGCAGGGAAACGCAGCTCTCTGGGTGGAACATAGGTAACATCCCACACAGGAGGATCTGGGGAGCAGAGACACACGATGTGCTGCCAGTGGTGAGGGAATGGGGAGTAAGGCTCCTTCTCCTCACGTTGACCTCTCTTTCCAAAGGGACCTGCAAGCCCTTGCTCGGAGCAGTGGCTGTGCTCAGAGACACAGAGCTGCTGGGCTGCTGTGGAGAGAAACAGCTGAACCTGGAGCTTTGCATTTCCTTCTGTGGCCCAGAGTACTTGAAAGTTTCCGTACACACCTTAATACCTATCTAGGGGACACTGCAAGTTGGGAAAGCAGCTTATTCCCTGTGAAAGCACAGCTGCACCAAACCCTCGCAGTAGAGACTGAGCCGTGCTGTGGAGGTGGTGTCAAGGCTGCAACTGGAAAGAGTCACCACCGGCAAAGAGCAAAAACCTCTTTTACCATTAAACGAAGCAAGGTTTCTTGACAAGGGACAGATTTCACTGATACAAGGGCTCCTTGGTGCGAGTTCTGACCACAATGGCACATCCCACCAGAGCACTGCAAGGTGGTGTCATCAACCTGGCCCGAGATTCCTGCAAGCCACCTCCAGGCCATGCACCATCCCCTCTGTGCTGCAGGACCTGCCTCTGATCCCCCGCCTTCACTGCCACCCTTCTATGCTCTCCACACGGGGCTGAAATTTATGAATCCGTGCTTCATCTCTGCTCTTAAAAAGCAATAAACTCGCAGCCCACAGCTGGGACCACTGCTTGTGATAGCCTGGTTTATACAGACATCTAGTGGCCTGTACTCAGACTCCACCAGCGCCACCATTTATCTGCACTGTCACAGCAAAACCAAGGCGTGTCCCTGTGTTGTGCTTTCACACACTCAGAACAAACCCGCATGACCCCAAGGAGCTGCCAATTACAAATAATGGAATTCCTCAAATCCCACCCCATCCTGCTCTGCTCCCCTGGCACCTTTAGGGAGCCCTTGCCACAAACCAAATGATTTTAAATCAACCCAATGCTCTGTGCATTTTTAAGAGTTCAATCCTTTCAGCAAGAGAAAGGAGTGCACAGTCTTACGACACACATCTAATAAACATTTGTGCATCCCTCCACACAAGGAAGAAAGACAACGGATGTCAGTGTCCTGATAACACTAGTCTTGCCAAACCAAAGTAAAAAGCAACAAGGAGTGACAGGAAACCCAGTAATGGCAGATTTCAGCAGGCACAGCCCTCCAGAGTGGCAGGTCTGAAGGCATCACTTAGTGATCCAGTGCAGGGACCTCAGCTCTGCTCTTCCCTGTGTCCTGCAGGGATTTTCTCCAAGAACCAGAGCATGGGCCTGGACCCTGAGAGCTTTAAAGAGTTTGTATTTCCCTCCGTGGCCCGAGGTACCTGAAAGGGTCCCAATACACACCTTAATACCCATTTCACAGGGAAACAGCAAGCTGAGAAAGCTGTGTCCTTCAAGGCATGCCCCAGGCATCAACATGCTCAACTTTGTCCCACACCCCCATGGTTGTGACTTTTGGCAGTCATCCCCTGGTGGGATGAAGATGCAGCACTGAATTCACACAGAGCAAGGCAGCTTTGAACACACTGAATACTGACACATCTTGCTGAAAAGTAATATTCACACCACCCTGACAGATTCTTTGGAGTACCCAAACAGGCAGTTTCAGCCTTCGTTTGTGTTTCTGTGCCTCCACGTTGAAACGAGGATAGCCTGGCTCCCCCCAGCATACCCGATGCCAAGCAAACTCAGTCTTATTTCAGAGTCATTTCCACAGGGTGGGGGGAGCAGACAGGAATGACTGAGGGTTTACACCTGCTTACTGAATTTACACTCAAACACCATAGATCACCAGATGGATACCAGCACCAGCATCCAGGACAGACAAGAGAAACCCTGAACTCCCACTGTTTTGCCAAGCAAAGAAAAAATCTCACGTGAAAAAAGCCAGAGCCCCGATGTATTAGAACTGCCCTGGCAGCTGTGTACACACCAGAATCTGCACTCACAAACTCCCTCAGTTTTCTCAAGTTATCTAGAGTGAATATAATCCCAGAATAGAGACAGCCTTCCCACCGCTCCTGCAGGTGGAGCACCCGTTCCTCCCACCCTGCTCTGGATATCCCCATCAGGTTTTCCCCCGAGGCATCCTCGCCTTGTTCTGCACAGAAACACCGTGACTGTGTGTTGACAGCGTGTTACACACAGCTCCCGCAAAGAAAGGCTGGAATAGAGAAAAGCCCTCAAAGGGCTGCCCAGCTCAAAGCAGGAAAGAGAAAAGCCACCTCCGGGAGGAATCCCCGCCGGCTCCGTGCAAAGGTGACCCAGCCCCAGGCTGCGGAGGACGAGCTCGGCTCTTTGATCTCCTGAGCACATTTGAATTTGAGGAGGTGGGGATGCCCCTGGAGCTGCTGCGAGCAGCATTTGGGAGGTGTCGGAGCACCACCAGTCAAGCTGAGGAGGAGCTGCTGTTATCAGCTACAGCGAGATGAGCTCTTGGTTTCCTGGAGGGGGACAGCGTGAGTCACTCAGCTGTGGGAGGGTGGTTTCTTAACGCGCTCGCTGGAGCAGCCGAAATGTAAAACACGTGGGCAGGGTAAAAACAATGCAGATGCAAGTGATTATGGAGAGGCAGAATCACCGGGAGGATGGTGTTTTTCCTACTTATCTGGGTATTTATGACACTGATCACATCAGCTCAGCACGCAGAAGTGCTTGCACCTCTCCCTGCCCCCGTGCCAGGACTGACAAACACAGTGCCTTTGTCACAGAGCTTATGGTCATTTGGTCTGCTCCAGTGCCTTGCTGCCCAGCCACCAGCATTTCCCGTTCTCTCTGCTTGTCTGCCCCCCGGTGAGCCCCTTCTCTATGTTCCTCCAGAGAATTCACCCTCCCTCTTTGCAGCCCTCAGCCCAGGGCTGAATCGTGCAGGTTTCCTTACACAGGGTGTCACTTTGGGCACAGCAAGCAATGCCACCCAGATGAGCTGCCTGCTTGCTGGAGGCAACATTCATTCCCCCACACCCTTGGCACCAGCAGCATTTTCACCAGGAGCAATGTTCACAGAATTACAAATTGACACAGTAAAAAAAAAAAATCAGAAAGATGGTGCAAAACCTCAGAGGAAAAAGCATCACAAGAATCTTGTTGTTCTAACAGCAGAAGTCCAGCTAGAACAAAGATTTTATACCTTTGGGGATGATTTTGCAACAAATTTTGTTAAAAAAACAATCCCCTTTACCAGCCAACATGGGAAAGTAAGCCACTAATGTGGTTTTCAAGCAAGTCTTCTGTTACCTTGGAAATAAACATGATGTTGACCCCCACGCTTGGTGACAAACATGCATCCCCTGGCAAAAGACCAAATGACTAAGCCTGGGCAGTTGCAATGCTTTTAGGGAGTTTTAGAGCTGGACAACAGGGCTTGGAAACGAGAAATGGAATTTCTCCCACTTATTTTAAGTAAGTACATTTCATACATGAAAAATAACAAAATACCATAACATCTCAGAAATGGCAGACACCACCAGCATAGATAAGAGAGTGAGGCATTACAGGATAGCGACAATACTGCAAGGAATGAACCTTCCTCACTCAAAACCTTTCAAAAACCTTCCCAGGGACTTACGGGAAGACGACTCCCACTATCCAGGCTCAACCCTGGAAATGCACATTTAACACAGGCACTGTGGCAGGAGAGCCTCACTCTGGGCACAGCTTTGAGGTCCCTGTCAAGAAGATGCTTAGCCTTTGACATTCAAAGAAACAAAGGGGAGAACACAACAGTTTAAAAAAAACAATAATAATTTCAAAGTAAGTAAAGGAGAGGACTTTGCATTTCCATCCCCCACGGCTCATCAATAGACACACAGAGTTTCTCTGCCCTTTTGCAGCCCCGCTGCAGAGAGAGGAAGGATAGAAGCATACTCAGCTGTGGCACAGCAGGGCAAGAGGGGGCACAGGGTGAGTTAAAAAACCTATTTATGCAGGGGCTGCTCACAAACAGTGCTGGAGCACCAGTGGACACCCATTCCTTCTGAAGCCTGCTTCTCTTCCATTTCCAGCGCAGGCTACAGAGCAGTTCTGGGCTGCTGCTAGACCCTGGGTCAGCAATGGGCTTCAGATCTACCCACTCTACCCTCCTGCCTCCTCTCATCTCCCTCCACCGTGGCATGGAACAAATGTGGTGGTGGTGGAAAAGAGGTTATTTTCTTTTATGTCTGATGGAAATGCCTACCTCGTACCTTATCTCCCTAGATCAGCTTTCACAAGGGAAGCACTTGTACTACCTCTGATCAAACAGTGCTGAGGAGTTTGACATGAATTGCACAGAGGTGTCCCCCAGCACCTCTGGGCCCAAAGCACACCAGCCAGAGCACCCACCCCCTCCCTGGAGCAGGAGCCCCTCCACACCATACAGCCAGAGACCTTCTTGTCCTTACCTCACACAGCAGTGTCCACAGCCAGCTCCATCCAGCTCCCATGCTGGCTCCGCTCTAGTCCAGTGTATCTCAGGCTGTTCCCACTGGATTTATGGCAGGAGAGCTGGGAATGCTCCACATCCCCAGTGGATTTATGGCAGGAGAGCTGGGAATGCTCCCACCGAGGTGCCTGTGGGCACCCTTGCACGTGCTTTTTAGTCCCTCTGGCCTGTACATGACAGGCAGCAGCCTGGGGGAGCGACCGTGCTCGGGGGTGCAGAGAGCGAGCACAGCTCTCTCATCAAGTAAAATCATCAAGGGTGATTTCTTAGGTGGCTTCCTTTCTTGTAAACACTGTTTGATCCCTGTGTGACTGCTGGTGAGCCGAGTCTCGCTTGCTGTCATGCAAGATTTAAGGTTCGTGTTTTGGTTTACGACCACAGAAAAATATCTTTTGTGAACACAGTCCTGAAAAATCTTGTAGTCCTGAGGCCTGCAAACAGGGCAATGTGGAGCTACACAATAGCCAAGATCACCGAGGCACTGCTTTCACTGTTTTGCAGCTGGGCAGCCTAGACAGGACTGCCCAGATTTTTTGAGCCAAAGTGGAGCACCAATCCCTCTGTGGTCCAGGTATCAGCAAGAGAGGAGGGAAACAAAGCATTCCTTGTTGACCGCGATTCTTCTCCTTCAGAGTTTGTTCAGCCTCTGTATCAGCAGCTGTCCCAAAGAGTCTCTGGAGATGTGGTTCCAAGCAGTGACACCGAGAGCACCATATCCACACAGCACTGTACCAGCTGCTGGGTCACACCAAAGGTCCCCACAGCCTCTGCCCAGGGACTACCCAGAAACAGATATTTTGTGCATTATCAAGACTCCAAACCTCCTTTTGAAGCACTGTCTCAGCAACCAGAGATGAATTAGCACAAAACCAGGCCACTTTCAGACACACACAGCAAACTCAAGCGCATACCCTGCCCTAGGCCCGGACAGGAACATTAAACTGCAGAGTTTAAAGCAGAACGGCAGAAGAGCACACAGCCTCACCTCCCCTCAGCAAAGCACAGCTGAACTGGCTCCTAGTCGCCTTACCCCATTTAAGTAATTTGCCCAATTAGTGCAATTAACCTTTACTGCACCTTTTTCTCCACACAGGTGTGGAGCATGCACAAATCAGAGTTCCTTGGGCTAATTAATCACTAAGTGTTTAATTTTTCACCCACATAAGGCTACTTTTCACCAGTGGATCCCAAGCCTTTTTCACATAAGGGTAAAAGCTTCCTCTATTTTTTTCCCAAGAATGGTAATTGTGAGCTAGAATTTAACTTCTCAGCAATTCCATAAACACTACAACACTAAACTGCAAAAGACAAAGGTAATGGGAGCTGTGGTCAATTCATCACACATTATCTCTGCTGTTTCTTCCTCCTCAGGGGCTGGGATCCTCATACTCTTCCCCTGCTCCATCTTGAGGTCCCTCCCATGGAAGACAGTCCTCCACCAATTTCTCTACCATGAGTCCTTCCCACAGGCTGCAGTTCTTCACAAGCTGCTCCAGCATTGCTCTCTTCCACAGGGTGTAGCCTTCCAGGAACAGACTGCTCCCACAGGGTCACAAATCCTGCCAGCAAACCAGTGCCAGCATGGGCTCCTCTCTCCACAGGCCTGCTCCAGAGTGGTCTCCCTGTAAGGTCACTGCCTCCCTGGGGCATCCACCTGCTCCAGCATGGGGTCCTTCACGAGCTGCAGGTGGATCTCTGCTCCTCCATGGACCTCCACGGGCTGCAGGTGGATCTCCGCTCCTCCATTGACCTCCACAGGGTGCAGGTGGATCTCTGTTCCTTCAGGGACCTCCACAGGCTGCGGGGCCACAGCTGCCTCATCATGGTCTGCACTCAGCTCCAGCACCTGGAGCACCTCCTCCCCTCCCTTCCTCCCCAAGCTTGGTGTTTCTCATATAACCTCATTCCTCTCTTCTCCAGCTGCTAGTGTCCAGTTTTTCCTCTTCTTAAACACATCATCCCAGAGGCACTACCACTGTCACTGATGGGCTCAGCTTTGGCTTGTGGCAGGTCCATGTTGGAGCTGGCTGGGATTGGCTCTATCAGACAGAGAGGAAGCCACCCGTGTAGCCCCCCTGCTACCAAAACATTGCCATGCAAATACAATAAACTCCTCTCACTTCTTCCCACTTTTCCTGCTTCCCTAAATAATATAGTCCTTTCCAAGCCTGTGACAGTTTTGTTACAAATCCTTGACTTTTTTTGGGACAATTTTTCTCATGCTGAGCCATGAAGAGAGCAGTGACCCATCTCTTGGCAAGGACATCTCAGTTAAATGGGTTGTCAACAGCAGAGGAAGAGCAATGTAAAGCTGAAATCCATCCAGGTATTGAAGGATTTTTCTTCTGTGTGCTCAGGCCCTTTGCTTTCACATCAAAACTGAGCACTTTGCTGATGAGCCAATCTAAAACTTTCAATTTGATACACTTCATATCACACTCAACCCACACTGGTCCCAAGAGACGTTTGTGACAAATCTTCAATAGAACTGGGAAAGCTCCAGTCCCTCAGTAGTTTAATATTACCTTGTTTGTCTAAAGCTCTTCAGGGATACAGCTGGAAGTAACATTCCTGGGCCTACCTGGTGAATAGTCCCAGTAACAAAACACTGGCAACAGCCACCTCCAACTTCTTTGAACTCAGCAGATGCTTATTTGGAGCTTAATCTACTTTTGAGTCTCCTGGGGATTTTACTTTTAAGATTACTCCTAATTCATTCATTCTCCTAACATTCTCAAAGCAGTCTGAGTATGATTTTGCCTGAAACCACTTTGATATGGTTACATCTGGTACCTGCCTCCAGAAGTCACAGATCAACGAGTCTGCATAATTGCATGTGAAAAGCAGGGTGTTTGTTTAAATAGTGCCCTTTAAACCTCCTTTTCTCAGCCTTCAAGGCCTTCATATATTTTGTCACAGCAGTTCATAAGCTGCCATGATTTCAGATTCTTCCCTGCAGAGCGGTTTCCTGACAGTGCTCATCCAGCCATGACTGGGAGGTGCAGGATGCACAGCAGAGCAGACTGTCTCATCCCTGCTCCCCCTCAGAAAGCCCTTTGAGGTTTGTCTGTTGGGGAATTAAGGTGGTGTCAGTTCTTTGGAGCAGCAGTGCATCAATGCCACCACCGTGAGAAGCACACGGCCCCCGCTGGCTGTCCTGTCCCTGCCCTCATCAACCTCTGCTTCCTGCCCAAGGTGGCTTGGTTTCCTGTAGCTGCCTTTCCACCAAATAAAAAAAAAACCAAACATTTCTTCTTGTATCTGCCCTATTAAGCCCCGAGCTGTTTATCACCATTGCTACTGATTTTCTCCCTCGCAGGTGGCAGAGAGGTGTCACTGGGGACAGCCCAACTCGAGCACCTACAGCTGGAACAAGCCTGTTACCCCAAAGGTGTCAGGAACAGAGGGGAGCTGTTCATGCCCTTCTGCACATCCCTTTCTCCTCCCTGGCTGCTGGAGGAAGGTTTCCCTGCCTGAGAGCATCACCCTGAGTGCAGAGACACTGCACAGAGGAGGGACAATTCTAGCTGGGACCTGGCAGTGAGCCACAGGATAAGAAAGTGAGAAAGGCTCTCTGGAGACTCTCTGTTCAGCTTCCTGTGGCAGGCAGGGCTAACAAGTAGACCAGGGTTCTGGCATGTGTCATCCTACCCTGTAGTTCCTGCCCCTGCCACCACCAAGCGTCATGGAAGCCTCTGATCATCACCTCCCACCCAGCAGGGAGCAGCAAGGGAGGTCACCATGGCCCTGCAGGACCCATGGGATCTCTCCAGAACAGGGAATTTGCTAGCCTGAAGCAGCATAGAGGGGAGGAGGTAGGAGTCAGCGCTGGACACCCTCAGCACCATCCCTGGTCACAGGGAATGGGCACTGCTGCAGGATCAGGCAGGCACCTGGCTCAGCACTGTGGAGGAAGGAGCTTCCAAAAGGTCTTCAGCTCAGCACAGGCCATGGAGCCAGAGCACCTGGGCCAGGGAAGACTTTGCCAGCCTTCATGGAAGGATGGGCTTTGTCCCCCGCCAGCCCTCAGCTGTGACCACCAGCTGTGACCCACCGGCCTCAGTCGTCTGCAGAATGCAAATGTTGAAGATTGTTGATGAATCACCTGGGACCCGCTGCCTCCAGGCTGTTTTGGAACCCCACTCTGTCACACTGCCACACGGCCCAGGCAGCTGAGGGCAATGGCACACGTCCTCCTGGCAGCACTGCATGGCAGAGCCGAGGAGCACAGGCAGGACACAGGGACACTGGGCTAGATGAGCGTTAGTGGCACACGTGCCAGGCAGCTGGGACATGTTCAGCTTTCCTTGTGCCACCAAAGAACCTGTTGGCAGACCCATGTCTTCACTGAGCATGGGGACTTCTGCCAATGGCCGTCCAAATCCTGGACCTCCCCCCAAGCACTGGCTCCAGCCCCTCGGTTCAACCTCCTCATTTCCTCCAGGGTTAATGTGTAGGGCCACACCTTTGCCCTGCTCCCCTTCTGCTGAAAATATAACTCAAAAAGGGCACACAGAGTCAGTTCAGAGCAGTGTCCCCAAAATACCAGGTACTGAAGGGAAGTCTTTTGTATCTGTTTTGTTCTCCCTCCTTGCTCTGAGTTGTTCCTTACTAAAAACAAGCATTTCCTGGCTTCTATTCAGGCTATTCACCCAAACCTCTTTCAACTGGCAATAAATTACTGTCCCCCAGCTAAGTCTGTTTTGGCAGTGGGGTAACTGGTAAGTGCTCTGCCTTCATTTATCCCAACCATGAGCCTTTCCAACTTATTTTCTCACCTCTGTGCTGTTCAGGAGGGGGAGTGAGAGTGGCTGGGCGGCTATGGGGGAGCTGATTTGGGTTAGCCCACCACACGTACCCAGTATTGAAATTTCAAGCACAGAGAGGTGTGTCCAGCTGGCAGGTGTCACTTCTTTAGCACACTCCCGGTGTGACACTGAGTACATCACAAAGGCTCAGCCCTGCTTGCCTGTTGGGGTTTTAGAAACTCCCGATTCTTTCCTTTTTCTCTCCTCCCTTAAAGGAATTTTTCCCCATGTTTGGTTGCTAAGGAACAAATAGCTGGGTACTTAAGAGAAACAAAGGGACATGGCCACAGAGAAGGGCCCGGCCCTCTTTTTGCCTGGAGCTTTTCTCATTGAGCAGAAACTAGAACTGGGCGGGATTTGAACTGGCAAAGGGGAGCAAGATACAGGCTGGCTGTAGTTTCGCTGACATCTGGAGGAGAGAGAGGCTGCTCTGCCCTGCCGCTCCTCTGCTCTTTCTGCCAGTCCTCTGCTGCTCCTGCCGCCTTTGCTGTTTCTGCCATTTCTGGCGCAGCCATCACTCCTGCTTCGGTTTCAGCCTTTCCTGCCGCTGCCGCAAGCTTTCTGCTACACTGTAGCTCCAGCGCCCTGCCTGCTGAGACCTCCGAGACCCTGCTGCAGCTCCGGAATTGGATACATCTCANATATATACTTAGTAAAGAACTGCTATTCCTACCCCTCATATCTGTGCCTGAAAGCCCTTAATTTCTAAATTATAATAATTTGGAGGGAAGGGGGCTACATCTTCTATTCCAAGGGAGGCTCCTGCCTTCCTTAGCAGACACCTGTCTTTTCAAACTCAGACATTGCGCCATTAAGCAGACAGGGATGCTGAGAGGGAAAAGAAGCATTTCCATCTGCATCTCTGGCAGAAACAAATTGGGCCCTGTCAGGGCCTTTGGAGACCAGGCAGTGGCCCGGGGAAGGAAGGATTCCCAAAAGACACTGCCCAGCTGACCCAGCAGCTCCATGCAAGGCTGAGGGTTTAGTGGAAGTCACCATGGAGCCTCACTGCCCAACTGCTCCCTTTTGCATTCAGCAAGAGATCACAGAGGTACTTCAGGTTCACGTTTGTGTTCAATGTGCTCTTGGAGACCACAGGAAATAGCAATTTTTAAAAGTAGGTCTTCAGGGGAGGGGTAGCACCTTTTTTTCCTCTCTCTTTTCTTTTTTTTTTTGTCACAGAGGAAATTTGAAGTAAAGAATGAGGTGAGTAAAAAGCGGTTAAAGAAAGACTGAATTTCCGAACCAGTTACGAGATCAGTTACGTGATGAATTCTGCTAGCAGGTGATTCAATGGTTCTGCAAGAGGTTTTCACACCCTAAGAGCAAAAGCAAAGTGTTTAACAGTGGTACCAGACTTACAGAGGACACAAACCACTAGAAATCAGTTACAAAGAAATAAAGGAGATCAGTTTTGTCACAAAGAAAAGGTCAATCTTCCAAAGAAGGCTGTACAAAAAAGCAACACTTGCTGTCTAAGTAATGTTCCTGGAGAGTAAAGGGTTTAAGACAAAACCCATTAGTTTCTTTCCTCTACGCCACGTCCTTCATTGATGTAACATTTTTCTCTCTCTTGGTGTGGTGGTTGGACCTGGCTGCGGGCTGGTGGAGGAGACGAGCTCACCCTGTCACCATTTCCACACGTTCTTCTGGTGCTGGGTGCCACCCCAGCACAGGCACTGCGGGAAATCAGCCGGCTTCTCTCCAGTGCCCCACAAAGCCAGGGTTTACAGGCACTGAGCCGAAATGCCGAGAAATGAAAGCGCTGCTACCAAGTGCCAATTTTAGGGTTTGGGGTTTTTTCAAAAGGTTCAGTGGTTGTGTGGCTGCTGGCAACTCTGCCTTCAGCCCCAAGAGTCCTAACAGCACTCTTGAGCATGGCAGCCTCGATGTCTGCTACCACATCGCCATGTTCTCCTGCTTTGTCCCCTCAGTGTATCCTCCAGCTTCCTTCAAGTGTCAGGGCTGGAGTTTTCCTTACTTTTGTCTGCATGAAGATAAAGGATGGCGGTGGGAGGAATGATTTTGGCTGAAAGGCTGGTCAGGGCTTTCAGGTAGTGTCCTGCAGGAGAGAGGAATCAGCACTTGGAGGCAGAAGTTCCCAGTGCCACCTACGGCCACCAGCTCACAGAGAAGAGTCTGATGGCAGCAGAAACCTGTGCAGGGGTTGCTCTCTTCCTTCCAGGGGTCGTGTGCACAGCACTGCCACTTCTCCTGCAGCACTGCAATTCTACCAGCTCTGGAACATGTTTAATCTGTGGCTTGGAGGGCTCTGGACACATGGATGTATAGACTGGCAGATGGACCTCACCCTGTCTTGCCACTAAACACCCCCTGTGCAGAATAAAATGCATATGGTGACAAAATAAACTCTTCAAGGGCAGGGAGACAGGACCTCAAGATAGTTCAAACTGGATTAATTACCATCCCCTTCTTTCTATTGACAGCCTTATCTGTCACATCCTCCAGCCCAGCAAGCAGGGTCTCCACAGGATGTGAGTGGGGAATTTCAAGCAATTCCCTTCTGCTGCTTAAGGAAAACCCAGTCAGCCAACCCACCCTCCCTCAAACCAAAAGCAGCAATGGGATTTAACTGGATGTGCTGGATTCTCCCCTTCACTGCTGATATCAAGCAGGGAATTTGAGAAAATTGTATCCTCTGTGCATTTTTGATCTTCTGTGCTTTGGGTTTCTCTTTCAGGACTGTAATGAAAGTTAAATCTTGGATACCTGTTCTTCATGCAGAAATCTTATTAGGAGACACAAATGTTCCTCTCTGATGCCTTTTTCTCTGATATATTTTGCCTCTGTGTTGACATAAACCTCACACTAGTAAGGAGAGAGAAACATCCGGAGAAATGCATGTCCCCAGCACAGAGCTGAGGAGAATGTGCAGTCCAGTTCTGATAGTCATTTGGATGGCTCAAAAGGCCAGCTATTCCCCTGCCAGCACAGGTTTCCAGGCTGAAGGCCCCAAGGAATTAGATGACCAGCTGGCTTTCAGTCCCCAAGAATGACCTGACAAAGGGGAACCATAGGAATCCCCAACAACAAAAGGAATTTGGACAGGGAGACTTTTTCAATTGTTGTTGAAGGAAACTGGTTGTGGAATATGGGGAAAAGAGAGAGAGATGTAAAATATCTATGATGGTTTGTGAGGGAGGAGAGAAGTTGATTCTCTCATAGGCCATGCTGAGGAATGGGGAGGCAGCTGAGGGAGAGGAAGCATGTTGGGATTTGATATTCCACCTGGAGCTTTTAGTCTCTTTGCTACCCAGAGGAATGAGCAGCTTATTTTCAATAAAACCTGTGACTCTCAAGAGCAGAAAGGCAGAACCTGTGTCTGTTCACAGAGGTGCTGAGGGCTTGGCAGGGGCAGCCAGGCAGACCAGTGCCAACAGGTAGGATCCTAAAGCAGTGTTGCTGGCAGCATCTCTTCCCAGCCCTGCCTGACAGAGACACCCCTGCAGACACTGCCAGCTACCTCCTGCACCATAGGCTGCAGTCCCACAGGTCATGTACAGGGAACAGAACACCTGGCTCTCCTCATTACCCCAAGAGATGAATCAGCAACAAGTTGTCAAGCTTTTCTTGTTCTTTTCCGTTTTTTTTTAGTAATTCAAATCAACCAGAAATTCACATGCAACTTGCCTCATCTCGCAGCAAAATGACTCCTCTGTCTACTCATCTCATCCTCTCTTCTGCGTTGAACCTCAGTCAGTCATGTCTAAAATTACACTTCTGTAACTGTGATGTAATACACCCATGTGTCAAAGCACTAGGAGAATAACAGAAATATCTTAGTCTACCCCTCTTCCCTTTGTCCTGTCTCTAACCACTAGACAATGCTCCTTCCCAATCTGGTAAAATTTGTTCAGAGTCTGTACAGCCCCGTCTATGATGCAGTCCCTTCTGCCGCCTTGATTACAGCACATCCTGAGCCTGCACAAGGTTGCAAGGCACTGCCCCTTTTCCTCCACCAAGGCAGGTAAAAAGGATACAGCATCGAATACACATCAATCACAAAAGGGGCCATATCTCTGCCAAGCAGCTCCCGGTGCTTGGCCACAAGGCTGAATAAATATTTGCCATGCAGAGCCTCAGTTTAGCCAGCTGCACATCCAAACACAGGGGCATCTTCTGGGCAGGATTCAGCTGCCTGTAAGAGCTGTCTGTGTCCTGGGCAGTGGGAGCAGTCCAGAGACCCCTTATCAGGAGATGATCTGGGCTCGTCACTTCTTATCAGCCATGTTCTCTGCAGAGGGGGTGTCTCTGGAGGCCTGTTAAATAATGCTGAAACCCTGAGGCACCTCCACACCCAAACCAGGCTGCTCCATCTGGAGAGAGGATGTCAGCTCAGACCACTGCAACCATGGCCTGCAGGACAGAGAAAACCCAAACATCCCAAGAGTCAGTCCTGCTGATGGACCTGGGATATCCTTTCTAGTGCAGAGACCCCTCCCTTGCTGGAGAGGAAACTCAGTAAACTCAAATTAAACTTCAATAATTTATTTTTATTAAATAATTTTAAGTACAGTCCAAGAGCTACTAAAAATCACAGAATGGTTTGGCTTAAAGGTAGCTCCAACTCTTGTTTTTGGCAGGGACCCCTTCTGCTCGACCAGGTTGCTCAAAGTGCTGTCCAGCCTGGCCATGAACACTTCCAAGGATGGGGCATCACCCCCAGGTGATGCCACAGGTTCTCTGGGCAACCTGTGTTTCACCACTCTCACAAGGAAGAATTTCTCCCCAATGCCCAATCTAAACCTACACCGTTTCAGTTTAAAGCCATCTCCCCTTTTTCCTGTCACTCCATGCTCTTGTCAAAAATCCCTCTCCAGCTCTGCAGGAGCCCCTTGAGGCACTGGAAGAGGCTCTAAGGTCTCCCTGGAAAGTTCTCCAGGCTGAATAACCCCAACTCTCTCAGCCTGACAGAGCCTAATGCCAGCATTAAATACTCATTGACTATTTAATGGTGAAAAATAGCAAAAATTTCTTTAAATGAACGGCTAATTAGCTAGATAAGCAGATGACTTTAATAAAGTCGGTGTGGCACAAGCAGCCTATGAATTGACTCCATGCAGCTTGAAATTGTGTAATCCTGTAATGATGTCACTTCCAATCTGTAATGAGAGCCCACGAGCAGTGGCTTTGCTCTGGGCAGTTTAAGGGATATTTGAGGAAGGGATCACAGAGCAGAACTGTGTCTCACTGGCAGCTGTGCCACTGACTGCACTGGTCACGGCCACTCTGACTCAGGAGCCATCCTCAGAGCCCGGTTTGATCCTGCAGGGATAAGCCAGCTCTGTCCACCTCAGGAGACCCAGCACTATTTATAATAAACCTGTCCACCCCACTGTGCCACTGTCTCTGGAACACACAGGTCTGTGGTGCCTTTAGCATTTCAGATAAGGACAGATCTTTTCCCTTCCTGGTGCACAGCCAGTGCAAGTGCTCATCTTGCCCCAGAGCTGACTACAGCCACAGCCTGCATGAGTTACAGTGTGCTGACCTGGAGAAGCCTTTGAGATTGTTCCAGCTCTTCCAACACCATGATGGAGTAACCTCGGGACAGGTTTCCTATGGGAGTGGAATGCCCTGCTTCCCTCCAGGCTGCTTCCCAGTAAAGAAGGGAAGCATGTGATGTGCTCGGCTAGTTTGGCTACAGACACAGCTGCAAGCTTGCAGGCACATGTGCGTACAGCTTCCCACTCCCCACTTGGATGCCCCATCACCAGGAGAGCAACACAGCACATACAGCAAGCAGAAAAGGACAGCAATTTCTAGCCTTTCCTAGCAGGGTTTGGGTCCAGCAGCTCCATCTCTGTGCTGTGCAGTTTGCCCTCCTATACGTGCAGGGGCAAAGGCAGTGAGAAAGAATCAGTCAAGCCCTGAAGTCCCTAAGTTTCATCCTTTTGAGATATTTTCCATCCTGAGAAATGCCGTGGAAACATCAGCAATGGCTGCATGAACAAGAGTGCACTTTTCCCTTCTAAAGGAAAGGGTATTTCAAAATTAGGTAGAACTTACTCTGAAAAACACCAAAACTATATTTTTAAATACATTCCAAATATTTTTTTCTGCCCCAAAATGTCTTCCAAAGTGGATTTTTTTTCCTCCTAAAATAAAAAAGTTTTTGAAAACTTGACATTGCTAAAAAGAAAATTACCAACTCTGGGCATTTCATACTGCTGTTTACAAGCTGCTTTTACCTCCATACTGGCCATAGCAGTAGCCAGAGCACTGAGAAGACTCAAAGAAATAAACTTCTCTGAAGTAAACAGCACAAACCACAGGCCACAAACACTGAGCTGAGAGCAGCACCATGGAAATAAAGATAACAAACGCTGCAGGCTGCTGAAGAGCCACATTCACTGAGACCAAGAGCTGCAAGAAGGCAGGAGCACAGGCAAAGGTGATGATGTACCACAGCCGCAGCCTTTGTGTCCTGCCTGGTGGCAATGTGAGTGACAGCCCCAGGGCTGGAACTCCATGGTCCTGACACCAGGGTGTCAAACAAACCCTATTTGTTTTGGGGTTTTTTTTACACCACTTCATTTCTTTGCCCTTCAGACCACTCTGTGAGAAGTGCTTCTGGGGCCAGAGATCACACAAATGGTGCCTTTAGGGACAGCAGCACTGCTCAGCCACAAGTGCATGGCTCCACTCCAGTTCAAAACTGTGGTTTGAGGTCAGGCCCTTCCTGGTGGTCAAAGTGGGCTTGGGCTGCCTGATATGTGCTGATCACACCACACCTCCCCAGTCCTCAGATCCTGATGTTTCAATGCTGGAGCTCCAAAGCCTCATGAAAAGGACCCTAAGCACTGCCAAGGAGGCAGCAAAGTGGTATGAGACTCCCAGATTTCTGCCACACTTCTGGAGAAGGAATGAGGTAGTGATCCCTGATCACAGAGGCCTTGCAGCGATTTGGCCATGGTAGAAGCCTGTTGCACCAAATGAGGAGAGGACAGTACCTCTAACTAGAAAAATATATATTTATTTACCGTCTGTGTTTTGCTCAGGAGAGAATATCTCATCAAAAGGGGCCCAGCCAAAGTCATGCAATTGACAGGTGCCAGCATGTCACCACCTGCATCATGAAAGGGGTGGCAGACCAGACCTCCATTGAGGACCCTCATGTGCTGAAAGGGCAGGAGGGGGGTTTGAGATTCCGCTTTCACCTCAAGCCCCACTGCCCTGCACCACTGTGTTGGTTAGATTACACCAGCAGAGCCTATGGCCACCCCACCATCCCCACCACCACAGTGGTGGGACACTGTGCTGTCACTTCTGGGACACCCCTCATGGCACTGCTGCTTCTAGCACATTAGGATGAGTTAAATAAAGGGGGTGGGGAGCATTTTCTGGGATGGGAAAGATCAATAACTTAACACAAAATGAACACACCACCTGTTCCAGGCCAGCTAGCAGGCAATGCCTGTGGTATAGCAGTCACAGTGCTGGGTGGGGTGGCCAGCCATGGCCTGGGGGGAGCAGTTGTTCACACTACTCATTTGCACACCACTGTCTGTGGTGTCGTGGCATGACCCAGACACCGCCTTAATGCCCACCAGCTGTCCCCAGCAGGGCTGTGACGCCACATGGAGCAACAGGTCCCACTATCTTCTCAGGTAGCAAGTAGTGAGTTCCAACAGGCTCTTTAGCACACTGTGTTTTGAGTTTGTTGGGGGGTTTTGTCAGGAGAATATGTGCAATTCTGTTCAAGCTGATGCAGTACAGCCCTGGTGCTTTCCAGATCTGCTTTCAAGCCTTTACCAGTTGCTTGAACCCTCTCATGCTGAAGCCCAAACATGGTTTCTTGGTGGGTTTCGTGGTGCCACTGTGCCCAGGCAGCACTCACCCCTTGCACATCTGTGTGTGTATGAAGGGGCTGCCAGCCACGCTCCATTTCAAAGCTTAAACAAGCCGAAGAAAGTCTTGGATTCCTCAAAACTAACTAGAGCGATTTTGGAGACGTTGACATGCAAACTGTCCATCTTCCTGAGCTTGAAGAGAGCCCCCAGGTAGCTGTTCCGGGCCCACATCCTCTGCCCCGTGCAGTAGTTGATGCCTTTGTCCTCCATGAGCACGAGGCTGCCCGGAGAGTTTGGGTTTCTCTTGTACACGACGTGGGACAGGACCTGGCTGTCACAGGTGCTGCCGCGGAAGAGGACATTGGAGTACACAAAGTACAGCCCCGGCTCGTTGATGACCAGCCCCCGGTTGTGGTACTGAACACCACTGGTGTAGGCATGGCCAGAGACAGGCTCCCACTCCAGAGGGAGGTCCTGCTGGGCTGGGTTCCCTGCAAGCCAAAACAAAAGAAAGGTGGTAAGTACATCCAGTTGTGTGATTTTTCCTCAGGTCACACCCCACGTCACAACAAGGCAACCGTTCTCCAAGTCTGCAGCGTGGAAAGTCCTCCCCGACCTCACACCTCACCAACGCCAGCCCCCAGTGACAGAGTCTGCCCTGCACACCCCAAAAGCCAAGCCAAAACCAGGCCTCACTGAGAAGCATAAATGAGGGGGAGGGTTTTATCTGTGGAGCAACTTTCCACTGTCAGAGCAGATGTGCAAAACAGGAAAGCCTGTGTGAGGTGGGCTCCTCACAACCACAGCCATGCCACCCCCTTATCCCATCACACCTGCCCATTCCCCTGCTCCTCCACCCTGCTGCTCCCTCAGCACATACCTGTTAAATGGGCTGCCTTCCTCACTTCCTTTCGCAGTGACTGCTCCTTCTGCCCTGCACAAAGATAGGGAAGACATTGGCCACATGCTTCAAAAGTCAGCCCAGAGAGCAGAGGGGAGCCAGCCACAAAGCTGACACCTGAGATCCAGTGAACCATTCCCCTGGCCAGGCAGACCTTGTCCTCAGGAAGGCAGAGCACAGCTGGGAAAATCTGCCTTCCCTGGAGGGCTGAGTTCCCTTTGGAGAGATGGGCCCATTCCAGTGACTCAGTATCTGGATCCCATCCCACTCCATCCTTCACTTTTCCTCAACATCTACTTCATGTTCTCTAATTTTAGAAGCAGCCTTTTCTTTTCTCAAGCCAATTAAATCTTCCTCTCTGGTCCCCCTTCTCCTTTACACTATTTCCCTGTTTCTATTTATTTATCCAGCCCCCTCAAGAAATTCAGGGTTATTTTTTATGTTCAGCTTCTGCTAAAGAAGCCTGTGATCAGAGCACTGAGCATCCAGTTCAAATGACAGCTCCCCTTCTCCTAAAGGGGAAAATTTATTGATATAGGAGTTGATGAGAATCAGGACTGCCCTTTCCCAAGAACTTTGCTATTTCAAATTTGTTTTGATTCAGTAATAAAACAAATTTGCAAATAAAATAATTTTCTAATAACCAAAATCCTCCAGCGGCGGGGGGAAATAAAACTTTTCAGATCTAGAAAAAACTGTCAAGAGAGCTGAAAATGTCTTTTTGACTTGGCCATTTTTGGAAAGCATATCCTCACTTATAACATTAACATGGAATGTAAAAGAAAAGCAATAGTTTGGAAGTTCAAAACACAACTTTTAAATTGAAAATTAAATCTACTCAAATTGAAACTCTGGTGTTCTTGTAAATGAAATCTAGAAAAATTTGCAGGTTTTTGTGGAAACTTTCAATTCCACTGGGTTCCTTCTCCAGGCACAGACTCACCCGTGAGTTTCTCCGAAGCTGGAGGCATGTGCTCAGCGCTGGCAGACTGGCAAAAGAGAAGAGGGACATCGGCTTAGACTGAGAGCAAGGACTGTCTTTGACAGTGGCTAATTCTGGGTGCCCATGGGGAGCTGCAAAGTGCTACAAAATACACAGGGAGAGACCTGGCAACACTCAGGAACACAAAGAAATCCAGATAAATCAGTCACAAACCGAGCAGTTCCTCACGGGAACAAGTACCCCCCCTTCCTCTGTCACAGCAGACACTGAAATGCCACCATCCTGCCCCTTGGGGAGCTCTGCACCCCCTGAGCATCTCAGACGCGATTCCAAGTGTTTCTTTTTCCCTGTTTACCCAGGGACGTGTGACCAGCCAGGAAGACCTCACCTCTCTGAGCTCATCCAGTTCCTTCTCCAGGTGAAAAATCTTAAATATGCACAGCCCCACTCCAGTGAAGGCCACCAGGATCAGCAAGAACATCACGAGGAAGCCGACGCTCCTTCTTTCCCTGTTGTTCCGTGGCTTTCTCCTCCGGTCGGGTACCGGTGGTGGGAAAGGAGCCACGGGCGGTGCCGGGGGGCAGGAAGCACCTGCATCCGCACAGCCGTCCACCCAAAAAATCTGGGGGTACACGTAGTTCAAGTTCTGCTGCATGGCCGGGAGCGGGATGGGCTGGACATGCCTGGTGGGCTCTTCCCTGTGGCATCCGAAACCTGCCGGGCTTGGCCCGACCTGAGCCCTGGGGGCAGCCCCAGCTTTGCCCTGGTACGGCTGCATCCCTGCAGCGGCGGCCACCCAGCTCGGATGCTGCGACTCTGAAAGCCTCATGCATCAAATCAAACCGCCTTCCGGGCCGGGCTGGCGGTCACGATCCCCCCGCTCCTCCCACAGCCCCGTCTCGGGACACGCGGGGGCTGCGCTGCCGCCCGGGGCTCAGCAATCCAACACCCTGAACAGCAGCCCCGAAGGATACGCGCTGCCGCTCTCCCACTGCCCGTCCTGGACCGCGAGCAGAGCAAAAGGAACGACAAACTCTCTGGCATCCTGCCCCGCAAGGGAGAGACAGAGCTGAGGGCTCCTGCCCTCAGCAGGAGAATGAAGAACCAGTCCCGAGTGGGATGCTGGGGAATCGCATAATTCCTTACCTGTCCGTTGTGCATCCCATCCTTTCCTCGGAGCTCCGCAGGGCATGGATCCCGAGGCACAGAACACAGACGCTGTCCTGCGGCGATAAAAACCTCAGTGAGAAGAGGAAGACACTGAGTGCTGCAGCCTGAGCAGAGCGGCCCCAGCATGAGCAGCCCAGGCAGAGCCAGCTCAGGGGGCTGCCCTCCTGCCTTCCAAGGAAGAACCCAGGATCCAGACCATGTTGCAAGGGCCAGCACTTTTAAGAGCTCATTACAATATCCTAATGAAGAGAGACAGGGACATTTACATTTCTTAATTTCCATTCCTCATTTACTGCAGTTTTCTAAGTGGTGACAGTGAGATTTCCCCACAGATTTACAGGTGCACACAAGTAATTATAAACATTTTTTCTCGCATTTTACAGCCCTGTGTTGAAGTGTGCATTTGTATGGGGTAGTGTCAAAAAACCAGAAATGCTTAACACAAGAGCAAACTGGAGATTTGTCTCCTGTGGCTGAAGGAAGCAATCACAATATGCAGGCTTTGATCTTGAACATCAAAACTTTGATTTGAAAAGAGCAGATTTGAACAACCTATGCACACTTGTTTCTCTGAAGCAAGGGCTCGGCTTTTCCAGCAACCACACCAATAAATCAGATATGCTGACAAAGTCTTGCCTGCACCACCAGACATCCCACTGCTTTTTGAAGATATTCACCAGCCCTTTGCTTCTGCAGTGATCCACAGCAGGGGTTTCAACAACCCCATCTGGCTCTTCCTCACACTTCTGGGTTTAAAAGACACAAAAGCAACATAAATCCAGCTCTAACAAGTTCAAGGTTGGTCATGCCTACCCTGGCTCAGTCCTCCTCTCTGTATCTCAGAACAGCCTTCCCCAGCCACCCAAGGACAGGTGTCTGTCCACTCCCACAGCCATTAAAAGAGAGGGTCACACAATGGCTTTGCCTGGAGAGAATCCACTCCCAAGATTTTCTGACACTGTTTAATGCCAACAGCTTATTGAGGTGGGATTGAGGACAGAGTAGCAGCTTGCCTTAAATGTGACAAGTGTTCTTACTTCTCACCCACTGCTTCCTATTATCACAAATGGTTTTTTATGCTTTTTTAATGGGTGGGTGAGAGGGAAAGACAAGGAAACCAACTGAAGCAATTTCAGCTGCACCTTCTCTTTGGGATGCCCAGATCAAGAGCCTGCTAGTACGACATGTTTTGGCAAACCACAGATTGGGGCTATTTTACCATCAAAAGATGCTTAGTGAACAACATGCTTTCAGGGACCTCTCCCTCTGCTGTGCTGGTCCTGCTGTCACACTCCATTTTCCTGCCACCACCTGCAGATACCACCAAAATGACACACGCTGACTGGAAGACAGTGTCAGGCAGGGCTGTGTCTGCATCGCACATCAGGATCAGTCACAGGGTGGCTGGGATTGGAAGGGACCTCTGGAGATCCTCTGGTTCCAAAAAAAAGCAGGTTCTGGTGCCTGCAGGCTCTGTGTTCTGCTGGCTTCCTGTTCCTCAAGCGTCACAGGGTATTAACAGGGCTATTGAAATAATGGCAGGACAGTTTTGCTGTATGTAGGCACTTTAGTCACATGAATTTTGATAGAAGGCCTAGAGTCAGAATTTAGACAAGGCTGAGCCCTCCTAAAATGTGGGGCAAGGAAACTGGGCAGGAAAACAGGGCATAAGAAGGACAGAAGGGGTGACAGATTTGCCTCCACCACCCTATCCCCCTCTTGAACCAGTCTGTACACTCTCTTTCCAGCAGCCCTATTATGTCCTTTGAACAGGAAGGAATATTTTCCAATGGAAACACCTTTCATAGTCTTTATCAGAGAATCGTTCCCCTTTGCCAAAACCAACAAAAAACATTACAGACTGAAAAAGAGGATTTGCTCAGAAGAACACTCTCCATCCCCAATTCAGCCCCAGAGGAGAGGTGGGAGCTCTTATTAATTATGCTAAAGTTGATGGCAGAGAATCAGCCAACAGCTAAGAGTTTGTATCAGCAGGATTTAGGGACAAAAGGATGATCTGCCTGAAACACCCCAAAGAAAGCAGGACTTAAATGATCGAGATCTAATACTTAACAGAAAATAAAACCTGAAACTTTTAAAAACTGAAATGTGAACCTCTGTGTAGGAGAGGGTCTCACCACATTTTGGACAGAGTCTCTGTGGAAGCAATTAACAAATCTTTCTTATTACACTAATGACTAATGGAAATGCTAAAAAGCAAATCTTGAAAGCCAACAGGGTTGCAGAACTCACACCCAAGAGCAACCGAGAAAGTTGAGAATCATTCTCATTCAAAAACACAGGATTCAAAATCACGAGGACAGAGAAGTGAATCAGTGGAAATCAAGGCAAGAAACAAAGACTGCAGATCAAACTCTTTGGGCAGAAGACAATGTACTAGAAAGAAAACAAGTATGCAACTGAGAGGCTCCTCAGCTGAACATGAGCCTCCAGCCCATGGGCGCCCATGAGAGCTTACATACAGCACTAGACAGCTACAAACACTCCTGGAACTCACGTCACAAGTCTTTGCTCAACTTAAGAGAGGCTCTGGAAGAAGTTGCAGTAACTATTGGACAGAAAAGAGGTTCAAATTGTCTGTTCAAGAGCAGATTGGCGGGGAGGGATGGATAGTGTGTGGAAAACCTGTAAAGAGAAGGATTATTTCCAGCAGCAGAGAGCTCTTAAATCTGACAATATAAAGCTTCCCAAGGAGCCCATAATTGTGAGCCAAATCTGATGGAGTTTGAAAGAGATGGATTTTTGACTGAACATTGGTATGGATGCTTCTGAAAGCTGCCACCAAAAGGAGAGGACCTTCATCTCCTGAAGCCTGAGAGGGGTGTGGAAGGCATCAGAACTCACCCAGCCTTTGCAGTTAGCACTGACATCTTCATGGTGTTTTCTTTATTACATGTTTTTTAACAGTTTGGTTTCTCAAATAAGGGTGATGCTTTTCATTTCCTTGCAAGGAGCATTTGCAGCACATGTAAAGCCATGTTTTGGTGCCATGGCAGGGACATTCAGACACTCACACTTAAGAACAGGTTTTAAAGTCCACTGTTAACAGCCCTGGCCTGGCATTACAGTGCTTAATATGTTCCTCTTCCAGTGAGCAAAGTGCTCTGCCCTCTCCTTCACCATGATCGCAACAAGCAGGCAGCAGCCCGGAATTCAGCAAAAGAGGGCTCTGTCCGGAGGTGAGAAGGAATCCAAGGAACCAAAGCAGATGAGAAAAAGAATAATAATTAAAATATTTCTCAGCTGCTTTCATTTATTTTGTGTCCATAGTAAGTGCAGGGAAATGACATGTAGTGGTTATGAGGTAATGGGATCTATTCTGAGAAACAGAGGAGCAGGTCATTTCATATTGTACTACAGCTTAGTCAGAGGACAAAAGGGAACAAGGTGCTGTGGCCAGTCACAAGGTCTGAGGAAGACCAAGAGAATGTGCAGGTGTTGAGTGCCTCTCCCCCCAAAGTGGCGGTTGAGGGGAGGACAGGACATTCACAGGCCCTTCTGCAGGGTCCATGCCGTGCCCCAGCCTCTAAGCACAAAGCCAGCCCTGCAAAACACCAGCTGGCTCTGCTGGCCGGGGGGCGTAGTTGGTACTTGACAACTTTACTTCTTCGTGAGAGTAGCCATTCTCAGCCCATCCAAGACAAAAACTGCAACTGTGTCATTACACCTTGTAGAACTTCAGTAGCTGCTTCATTATTTTTCTGGGAAAACAGAAATAGCAGACAGGGATTCTTGTTTGCTGCGAGTTTGCAGAGGGCCCTGCTCCTGGACAGAGGCTCCAACTACATCTAACAAGGGAGAAAAACAAGCTTCCAGGCGGCAACCATTTCTTTTCCATCTCTAGGTCCACTAGGTGCACAGTTCACTTCCTCTCTGTTGCCTTCTGAAACCTGCCCTGCTGCTGTGGGAGTTAATGGTGACTCTAATGGAAAGCAGCACAGGCAGGGCCGGTTGCACCTCCCAGGCCCTGTGTCCGATATGACACAGCAGGAAGGCAGCAGAAGGCTCCCGGGAAGCTTCTTTCAAAATCACTCTGCTTAAATTAGAGAAGGGATAAGTGAGAAAGATTGGCGAGTTTCAATACCTAACTCTTTATCTGAACAAGCTCTTGGAAGAGATTCTTGTTGAGCTGTCACAAAGCCCAGCAACATCTCCAGCAGCACCTGCTGTTCGAGACTCAGGGTTTCCAGGCGATGAGCCACACACAGGGCCTGCCCACAGCACTTTGTGGTCAGGGCTCTACACTTTAATTGTTCCAAATGAAGTGGAACATGTTTGCACCCAATTAAGCAAAACCCGCTAAGCTGTTCCATCTCATGCTATAACGTGGCAAAAGTAGAAGCCACACAACACCTTAGACTTGAGCTATCTACTTACATCACCACTCAGCTGGTAGAACTTGCCTATGTTAAAAAGTGGATTTCCACTCTGATGCTTAACGTATGTAACACCTCACTTTGGCAAACAGCCAGCAACTCACTTACACAAAGCACATGTTTGTACCCATCATCCTCACATGGAAACCTCTGCATTACTTAAAAGATTTTTTTGACCTTGGGCTCAGGACCTGCCTGGACCAAACAACACCACCCTCACTCCAGCATACACATTGGCTTCTTTACACCAACAGCTGCCCAACCTTAGTTTGCAATATCACAAGATTGTCCCTCCACGTAAGTATCCACACCGCAGAGGAATTTGAGATGTATAAACTGTCTTCATTAGAAACTATTATCCCTGCACAAAGTTTAAGAGACTTGATTCTAAAGAATCAAATTCTGAAAGCTACATTGCATGACGTTAATAAAACTGCAAGTAAAAAATTACTCAAGAGCCCACATTAAAGGAAAATGTTAAGCAATAATAACCTGGTGGTAAGAGAACTTTTTTTTTTTAAAAAAAAAGTGGTTAGAGATAACTAAAAGCTTCCACCAGAAGCAGGTGGAAGCTGTAGTTCAGTCTCCAGTCTCTTGCCAGAACACACTCTCAAGTACACAAAAGTGTAATTTGCCTTGTAGGTTCCTTCAGGTGCGCTATTCCCATGGCACACTTCCCACACCCACGTGTTCATTACAGGACAAGCTTTATCACTGGTATTTTTCCAAAAAATGCATCAACTCCTTAGACCTAAGTGATCCCCAGTTTTTAAAGTGTATGAAGAGGGTGTTAAAGGACCAGTTTAGAATGCATTTGGTCTCACATCTGAAATTGTTAACTTGGAAATCTGAACATGTGCTTGGGATTTCAATATGCAGCCTCATCTATCAGCACAGTACAGATCTGGGAGTCTTTAGTTCATAGCCAGGGAGTCAGGATGGGCTGTTTTAAGAATTCAGTCACATCCAGCTTCAGGTGATTCTTACTGCAGAGAAAAGCCCAGTGGTTGCCTGGGCAATAAAGGTACACATGCTTCTTACAACTGACATACCAAGAGGAAAGAGTAAATAAAAGAAACCCATGCGGTCCCCCCAAAAACCACCCAACACTCTCCTTCCTCAGCAAACTCCACATTCAATTATATTTTTAAATCACAGTGCTATGATGAAGCAGAGTCCAGAGACACTCGAATGGGAGGTCTCTCCTCTGACAAGCAGATGCTGGCCAGGCCTGTGAATTTGGCATCTGGCTGCACACAGTCCGGCTGTGCTTGATAGAAGTAAGTTAGAGGGGGAGGGACCAGTAAGGGGCAAACTTCAAGCTGAAAACTCTGGTTTGAGATAATGACTCTATGACTTTCCTTTCATGGCCTTTTGTGTCCTTCACAAGCCTTAGCTCTGAGTACCAAGAGGTCATTTCATGCAGTCCTCACAGGAAGCCACCACGTGCAGGGATCTCCCAGGGCAAAGTATGAACTGACCTGCTGGAAACCTCTCCAGCAGTTTCACAGGGCCACAGTTCCTGACCTTTCAGACAAGACACCACTCAGCCTTCAGAATCCACTCCCCCCACACTTTCCTTTCTTAAAACAGAAAAACACATCTACGCTGACAAATTTATGAACTCCTTACTACAGCCCAAAGGATCTCAAGTCCTAGTCCTGGACTGAAATTTAAAGACTAGTCCTTCTCAGCAGATGTAAGCCACGAGTTTCATTTTGAAAGGAAAAAATGCCAATAAATGAAAGACAAAGTGTTCAGATTTATTTGGAAATTCACAGTTTCTAATGGCACTACAGCTCTGTAGTTACATACTCTTGCTCCACAACATTGGATGCTGCACTCTGGTGGTATGAATTTTCTTCATCCAGGTTTGACACCCTTCTGAATTCACGTTCAACACGTCTGGTTCATGTGCTCTGACTGGCTAATTGTGCAGATCAACTCTGAAAGTACATCACTTTAAAGTATTCATAAACTAACAAGAAAGCAGCAAAAAAACCAAAGGCTTTAAATAAGTCACATTACATACAATACCCAGGAAAGGCATTAGATCTGTTAAAAAGGGTACCACTAAAAGTGCTCAATAAGTTAACTTATTTTGTACAACGTGAACCTGTAACACCTGTCAAAAAGTATAACCTTTTGTTCCACTCACTCAGAACCACACTCAACAGTTTAGCAACCACACATCCTATAGTATCCAAATATACAGTCACAGTCAAAATAAAAAACACTTGAGTATGAAATACCAACCATACCAACACTGCACATTTGTTAGCCAATACAAAAGCAAACGTTATGGAAACACCTGCTGTGAACCAGCCCGACAGCTGCGGCTCCCAGGCTTTGCAAACTCAACACACCCAGAGCAGGCTCCGAGAATGCGCCCTCACATTCTTCAGCTGAGCTTTCCCTGAGCTCAGCACAGCAACAGTGAGCACTCCTCATCCACTTCCTCCAGAGAACTGCAGCAGGCCATGCAGGTGACAAACACATTTCTCAGCCTCAGATTCCATCGTGCACAGGAAATCCTGAAGAGCTACCATCACTGATTTCGTACATCAGACTAAGCTCCGATTGTGACTGAAGGTGCAAGTAAACACAGTTGCCATCCCTGGTGAGAGATTTTCCTCAACAGAGTTTGCAAAATAAGAATCTAGTCAGGCAAGTCCATCTATTGGTATTTTTACAGTATCCAGTCCACATTACTGAGTCCAGCTGAAGGCCGACACATGTCCCTTTACAGCACTGTAGTGTTGCATCTTCAAAAAAAGCTAGAGAAATTACAAAATAAATCAAATGACAAACAATTGTATCTCCCCTCTTCCAGTGGCATTATAAATAGACAAAAGGCACATAAATATGGGAAGGTGCAAGAAATAGGAACAAAGCTAAAAGGAAGAGGATTAGGCTTTTATCCCTATTCCACCCAACAAACTGGGTTTCAAAAAATCTCTGTCCCAGGAACTGTGAAAAAAAACTTTTATAAAATGAACCCTGCCCTCCCTCCCCCCAAGCTGTTCTCATAGGAAATTATCAGCCTTGTAAAGCTGCAGCTTATAGCCAAGATTGACACAATCCCATCTATTTAAAAAGGCAGAAACCAAATTTCTGAATACTTTCCAATGAGTTGAGCTCTTCGTCTCCCACTATCCTCCCACGGAATACCACAGACTGTTCTCAAACGAACAAACACTCTCCTGTTTGAGAAGTTCAGCTAGGTTTAGATGTGTCCAGAAACTGTCGTGACACCGAGTGTTCCCACTGTTATATCTTTGTTTCCTTTGATTATGTCATGCAGACTCGGCATTGACCCCGACTTAGTCTGTATCAGAGTTTTTATGAGCTTCCCTTGGTCTGAAACTTTTGACCGTCTTCGTTTTACAGCCCTCTTCTCAGTTTTTGTCTTTTGGGTCTGCCCGTTGCACAGACTCGTACATGCTGAAATGCCACAAAAATAGGACTCCTCAGACTGTGACGATGTTTCGGAGCTTCCTTCAGATGGAGGGCCCTTGTAGGAAGAGTGATAAACCTCCCCAATGTTAGAGAAGTCCCTCTGGTTCGTGAAGGGCTTCCTTCCTTTAATCTCCCCGTTGGCTATCGGGTGCAGAGGCTCTGTTGTTGGCTTAATAGTCTCTGGTTTTTCACTTTTGTACTTGCAACGCTTCTTCTGAAACCACAAGTGAAAAAAAGAAACAGTGAAGTTCTGGAAGTCAAGCAGAGCATCCAAGCCAAGCCTAGGAACCAGCAGGGAGAGCAGCTGAGATGTGCACCACCTGCCAGCAGAAACACCTCAGCCCCACCAGCTCCCTCCCCACAGCACCATACCTTCTTCTCTGGGGAAAACTTCAGGGGTTCCACAATGTACAGATCCTCTGGATCCACTGTAAGAGAGGGAGCACACACTCAGCAGTCCTTACACTGCCAGCTCTAAAGCAACACAATCCCAACTAAACAGCAGCATGACAAAATATTCCACTTATCAGGTACTTTTTTTCCCTCTCTCCCTTTATAAGTTAAGGGGGGCACAACACAAACACTGAAGTAAAGACAGTGCACAGAGAATTCCCCTGTGCTGTAATGGCAGCTGTCAGAGACACACACTTAAACACTTGGCTTTCTGATAGATATGGCCTTGGGAGAGGTCTAGAGAACATCCTCTGGGGAAAAGGAGCAGGAGTCAGCAAAAGTTGAAGTCTAGGAAAACGAACTGCTACCAGTGTAACAGTATTTAATGTGCAGCCTGCCCCTGACAGCACAGATGTGCAGCTACCAGAGGCAGATGTTCAGACTGACATGAGACATGGGAAGAATTTGGGAAAAGTGTAGTTTTGAAAAAAAATACTCTAGGCTTAGTTAGTGTTCACGGCATCACATTCCCAAGTCAAGTTTTAATGCAGTTTTATTCACAGTACAAAAACCTGTGAAGCAAGTTTGCTGCACCCAGAAGAGCTGTGTCAGCAGCATTCTTGGTAGTTATTAAGATCTGCAATGCTTGGTTTTGCAAGACACTCACAGACTAAGAAATCAAAATCAGTTGTCCCAAGTCTATCATGAACACTGAAAAGACCAGATCATTCCTCATACCCAAGCCAAGATAAATGATCTAAATTTTCTTACTGAAGTTGCTAAATTTGAATCCTAAATACCTGCCAAGTTTCAAACATAGGCTATCAGGACTTAGAAAAGTAGGACATTCAGACTTCCCACGTTTGGCATTTACAAGAGGAAAAAAAAAGCTACTTTCTGCAAGCTTTGCAGCTTTGCAGACCTGAATGCCTGCATTGACTGCTCCTAACCCCAAAAAACCATTTGCAGAGCAGAATATAACTGATGGCAAAAACTGCATTTAATGTTTTAGCATAATTCAGCACAGTTCTGCACATATCTGGTAACTTGTTCACAAACCACCTTATCTTACAGAACACATACATAAACTACACACACACTGTGCAGCACTAAGAGCAACACCAGAGACCACATGTACAATATGAATAATACCTTCTTTACCAGCTAGCTGAAAAGACTGCGACCTGACCAGTGGAAGGGAAGTTCTTCTTTTCAAATTCATATCATCATAGGAGGAAAAACACCTAGGAAATTCCAGAAAGCTTTTTTAACACACTTTTCCCAAGACTTTGTCATACACATTTCTCATTAAGAAGCATTCTTGGCAGAAAGACAGAACTATTTGCTGAGGTGCCCAAGAAAGCCTGGCAGATACAGTTTGCAACAAATTATAGCTCTTTGCTATCAATTCTCAGTGTGCAGAAAGAAAACTCAGAATTAAAGCATATGTGTCAGTATCAGCAGACTTAGGAAATAAAAAAAGAAAAAGCTGAAAGAATAATTAAGTTTTAATATAAACACATTACCTTTTGGGGCTAGGGTAGTGATTGCTTTTGGGAATTTTTGAGAGGTAATCTTCACAGAACTGAGAAGGGCTCCTGCACCGCTGCACAAAAAGCACCAAGCCCAGAATGAGGCAGAGAACCAGAGAAATCACCAGGTAAGTCTGGCGATCAGAAACCTGCAGGGATTTGAGACAACTGTTGAAGATAGAACAGTTCCACGATATTGCTATTATTATGTTTTAAGCTTTAAAAGACAAATGCTATGTTCTCAGCTCACTTTTCTTTAATTTCACTAAACACTTGTTGATATTTGAGTAATTTTTCAGAGGTTTGATGCAGTCTATTGGCTGTGCAGCCAAGGAGTGAAGGCTGAAACCCATTAGCTGCTAACAGGACAAGATTCCCCTGTCTCCAATATCAGGATAACTAGAGGATTAACTAACTGCCACCCCTTGCAAAGAGCATCCAAACCACCCTGAAAGCAATACACTTCCCGTAAGAAACCATGCTCAGAAAGTAACTTCTCTGGTTCACAGCTGACATGGATGCAACACTATGGCAAATCTAAACTATGCTTTTTATCAGCTGACACTGCAGTACTTCACAAAACACCATTATAATCACTTGATTCAATGTGGTTTCACTAACTGCAGCACTCATAAACAGGAGCTTAGCCAGCCAGGCATCAAAGGAGGAGTCTCACTAAGTGTTAGCTCAAGGGAGATCTTTGGAAACAAGCACAAAATATAAAAGGTCATGTTTATGGTACTGCTTAATATTGAAATGCCAGGCAGGCAGAACATAAACATTTGAGAGAAAATGTTCCTAATATTGTTGCCAAGATTCCCCTAATCTCCAAAGATGACAATAGCCAGCAGGGGAAGGAGAAGGGTGCCTTAGCTCAGACTACAGTCATGGGGCTAGTGGGGCTGCAGTAATTATTACCAAGTTTGTTAAGCACCAGACAGCCCAAGTTACTCAAATTTGTAGCTAAAAGTTTAAGATAAAGTAGGCTGAAAGCAACACTACAGACAATTTAAAACTTCATTTGAAGACTCTGGTCTCTTCAAATAGAGATGTGTTTATGCATCTACTTCCTCTGAGTTCTCATGCCAGACTGCTGAATTGTGATTACCTCACGTTTCAGTTCCGCCACAGTCGCTGACAGGTTGGAAGCCAGCTGGGTCATGTTGGTGAGCTGTGCTTGTAACAGCTGGATTGCCTCTGTCTGACGCTGATCCTGTGGTGAACAGTCATGGGCAGGCTATCAGTCCCCAGGTTCCCACTGTCTCATGCGCTCATGGCTACAGAATTAGTGTTCTGTCTGACACAGCCAGGCACTCAGTGGCCACATGGCCCTGTCCAGTGTTGTTTTCAACACAGTGTTCATGTAACATTTTTATTTGTCAAGTAACATTTCCTAAAATTATGCCAAGTGCATTTCATTAGAGTGACTTCTGTCCTCTCCACAGGCAGGGTGAGCAGCCAGCTCCACAGTCACTGTCAGGAGGCCACAGAAAACACACAGAGCTGACCAGGCAGAGCTCCAGTCTAAGGGCTGATGCACGGCTGTTGTTCCAGGGCCAGGCTGCCACTCAGAGACAGGAGCCCAAACCAGCCAGGAACAACTCCTTTGCAGCTAATAATTGCTCCCTAGGAAGAGCCCTAAGAGGACTCTCAATCCAATGAGAAATTAAGGAAGGTGAGCAGAACACCAGGAAGACTAACCAAGAGGAGGATCTCACTGACCAGCCCTGATACTCTTCCAAAAAACCCAAACCCAACCCAAAAAAGACAACACATGAAAGCTGCTATTTTCTTCACTGTTGATGGATGAACAACCTACAGGCCTAGGACTGCATTTCAGAAACATTCAGACAGTTTGGGATCAAGTCTGCTATGCCACATGCACAGCTGCTTTAGTGAATGTTTAACACAACAGTTACTGCTCTATTTCACAGCTGCTCAGGAAAGCCAGGATAGCAGAGCAGGGAAAACCAGTATTTTAAAGAATAAATTAAAGCTTTTTTTACACACACTACATCTTTAAATGCAAACTTGGCCTAAGCCATTACTGCACCTCTCTGCCTTTCTATAGGCTCAGTCTCTTCAGCAGCAGAGAGAAATTGTCAACCCATACTTTAATTTAGTTTTGAAAAACCAACCAAGTTAAAAAAATTGTTTTGAATGCAGTCACAACCAAGAAACAAGGGTTGGAACTGACCTGGATAACTTCTTCATTGACAAAGACATTGAAGAGTTTTAGCAATTACCAGCTGAAAAAGGATGTTTTCTTAAAGTACAAAATCAGAAAACAGAGTTGAAAATGGCTTTATTCTAAAAAACAACTGGGAACATGTCTAAAAATCTTATTATGGAGAAAAATAGGGAAGCAGGGAACAGATGCTTTTAAAAGGCAGATATACAGCTCAATTAAAAGAGGATTTCTGCACCTCTGTGCAACTCTTCATTAAAAGTAAGCCTTCTTAACTAGGAAAAGGCTTAAATATGCCAAACCATACCTGCTCTTCTGCTATTCTTGAGGTGTTCTGAAGTTTTATTATTGTTTTATTGAAAGCCTTCTGCATTTCTTCCATTTGTTTTCGGTACCTAAAACAGAAAGTGTTTAAGGCTGAAATATCAGTGCATAAAACTCAGCTTAGACTTGTCTTCAGAAAACATGACTATGTCAGCAAAAACCTTCTCTTTGCCCAAAGAGCTTTATTTAAACATCAAGTGGTATCTGCTTTTAAGTGTCACAAATAAAACAGATGTGTCTTTTTCTATGGTTGTAGTTTTTTTCCCCCTCCAAGGTTATGGTCAAATCTACTTCAACACCTTCAAGCTTAGTGTCAATTTACTGAATTCACTTTTACGGTAAATATAACCGTGAGCCCCTTCCTTGGAACCAAATCTGAAATGGGTACATTTCCCCACTCTCCTGTGGCTAAGGAACACCACAGATAAACACTAATACATAGAGACATCCTTCACAGAAGGCTCTTGGTTCCCTCTTCACAGTGACTTATTCAACCAGAGTTATTACAGATAACAGGGTACTTTAAGTGGAAACAATTAAATAAAAAAGGCATTGTAGGTCTGTGACATTCAGTTCAACAGTAACAGGATTAGTGCCTACATCCTGACAACACTTTATCCTTTTAAAAAACCCACAGCAATGTTCCTCAAAATAAAATAAACAGGATTGTATCTGAAATACAAAGAAGGAAGCCCTGTCTCACACAGAATATAACTCAAACAGCCACCTAGGCTTGGGTCGTTTCCTCAGTTTTCCATAAAGCTTTACCTGTGATCTACACTCTGCCCAACTTCCCCTGTACTATTCTTCCCAGGCTGGATTCTTACCAACCATCCTCAGACTCACCTCTGACTGAGTTCTTCCAAGTAGCGGCTGCTGAGGGACATGTTGACTTCCAGGGCCTTTATGCGATTGTTCAGGCGCATGAAGACAGATTCCTTTTGATTGGATCCATGAACGAGGTTCCCATTGGCATAGCCCAGGTCTGTGGAATTCTGCAGTTCAGCATAGAAATCTGTAGCTGTTCTCTGAGGTCCACCTGAGATGGGAATTGCCATCAAAGCTTCTTCAGCTGCCTGATCGTCCTCCTTTGTCTCTGCAGATACCAGAGACTCGACAGGAGGCAAAACAGGTTTCTGCACTTCTGGAATGCTCTCCTTTCCTTCCACAGCATCCCTGGCTACTACTTCGGCTGTGCTTTCAGGCTGCAGAGCAGTCTCTGTAGGCTTTGAAATCACTGGAATAGCAACAGTCTCTCTTGTGCTCATCTCCTGCACCTCAGTGGCCACACTGGTCTCAGGGCTTTCTTCTACAACTGAGCTCTCAGCCTTTTCTGTTTCAGTGCTGAGCTCTGGGACATCTACCTGGGGAGTCACCCTTGGTGCCACCTGGCCTGAGTCTTCTTTTGCAGGCTCCAACACCATGTCTGTTGTGGGGGATGGCTTAACTTCAGAAGTAACTTCTAGTAGGAGGGACTGAGAGACAGTTTGAGGATGGCTTGGCTCCAGCTCAATGGACTCTGTGGTCTCATTACTGATCTCCTCAAGGACTGCACTGAAGTCAACTGCAACAACAGACCCAGGGGGTCTCTCAGCTTTTCTGTCCAATTGCTCAGGCAGAGGTTCCTCTACTGCTGTCTGGGCAGATTCAGTCAGAGCTGGCTGTGGCTGCTGCACATCCACAGAGTAACGTGGCCTTTCCTCACCTCCAGTTTTACTGTGCTGCCGATGCATGGCTACTGCAACTGAGCACCACTTAAACAGGTATTCTGAGAAGGTGGAAATACAGCACACTGCTGCCATGTCACAGCAGTACTTCTCTGTCTCCAGTTCAAACCATGCTGATACTTCCTCTTCCTGGTCATCACTGGACAGCAAAGTTACTGTGGACTGGCTTGTATCTTCTTCATACTCTTGCACGAGCTGAACAATTGGGCTTTCTTTAGTCAAATCCACCATTACTTGCTCTTTCTCTATCTGTGGAATATCTGTAGTAACAAGTCTACAACAAAGTGTTAGACAAGGTGTTAGTTCAACAGTTTTACATCCCTGCTCTAGAAAACTCTGAAAAAAACAGGAACTTTCAGAAAATTAGCAAAGCTTAGTCCAGTGACTAAAGGCCACTCTAAAGACCTAAATTCTGCAAGATAGTATTTTTTCTGGTGATTTTCAGTCCCAATAGGAAAACATTATTTCAATCCCTGCCTCTTAAACAGCAAGACTTCCCAATTAGATAGTGCTCCTTCCCTCACCCCTAAAAACTGTCACCAGTTCAAATACCATTTCTTATACAGCAAGCATCTTACTCTTCTGATGGAATCCTCAAATGCAAGAATCACAGTGTTCCCACTGACGTCCCTCATTCTCACAGAATGAGTGATAGAAAACTGTAAAACCACTAAATACAGCACAAGTCACATCTTAACATTTAAGAGGTAGGATATTGGCCTTAAGCAGCCAAATTATCAGCAATTGTAACCAACTGAAAAAAAACAGAGAATCTATAGAGAACTTCTCTTCTCAAACTCCTTCTGTACATTTGCGTACGTATTTTCATTAAGGAAAGTCTACCAAAGTATAAGCTTCTAAACCAGAATTCTATCAATATAATTTAACTGAAGTTTCAGCAATACAATTTACATTCCTAATTAGCCTCCCTTGCAGAAGACCACAAAACCTGGACGAAAATTAAGTCAGTTTATGTGCCAATACAAAACACATCATAATGGAAATAGCTATAATAAACAGTAACTAAAACAATATATTTCTCTGGTGCAATTACCATACTTACAGACTTTGCCAAATACTTCCCTTTTCACTTGTTTAAGTCTGTGTGCCATACCTGAGCATTCTACTACCAAAGAATGCAGACTAGCACATGTCAGTCTCTACTAGGAGCACATTAAGAAAATGCCAAGAGCAATCACTTACTCTGGTGAAGGAACAGGTGTTGGTTCAGGCAGTCTTGGTGCAGCTGTTGAAGTTGCAGGGGTGGCAGTGACATTTTCAGACACACTTTTGTTCCCTGCTGCAGGAAGGAGGAAAAAGAGAACATGGAAATTCAAGAACCATCTTTGTTTTCAGCAAATTCTGAGGTTTGGGTTTATTAGTGGAGGAATTATTATTAACTGCACGACCAAATTAATTGCAGATGTCATCCAAAGTTATTTACATGAATGTGCTACTGATACTTCATGACCATGATGTTGTGGACAGTCTGAAACTACTTCCAGAAAAAAAGCAGCAAATTAGGACTTTACAATTAAACGTGGGTAAAACAAAGAGTTAAGATCTCCAAATAAAGCTCAACAAGCATTTGTGTCATCTTTGTATGGGTTATTTTCTCAGCATATTCAACATCTTTGCTCCACTTTTCACAGGCGCTAGGTTCTATGACACTAGTTGGGTGTGCCAAAAAAGGTGAAAAAAAGTCATTTAAACATAGACTATCCAACTCCTCACAAAAACAAAACTTGACAAAGATGTGAAAAGTTTCCAGAATAATTTGCATCTAAAAAAACTACAATACCTTCAGTTTCAGATGACTCTTCAGTTTTGGCTCCAAGCATATTAGCAGCAATGTTCACCATACTTAGGATAGCATCTAGAAGAGATGACAACTAATCAACAAGAGCACTCTCAGAGGGCCCAGAGATCACCAGCACTGCAAAATCTGCTATTTTGCAATACTTGATTGAAATGAATCACAGTTTAAGGACAAAAATATCTGGTCATTCCATTACACTGGAGGCAGCTGTTTCTTTCAAAGGTAAGTGTATAAGCTAGAAACTTCTATTTGAAATCCTGTACTATAACAACATCCACAGATCTGGCTTACATCTATATTTATTTTAAGGACCTCTTAAGTAGAACAGTTCCTCTCCCCTCTGAATTCACAGAAGTAAATTCCAAGAGGGCCTGCTCTACATCAGCACAGATATTAAATACAGCTACTCTTTGGTCTTGACACTGAAAATAAACATAATTGCCAGGCTTATTTAGAAGATGAGGATCGGGTAAAGAGCATCTTATTGTAAACACACAGAAACTGGCTTGATTTTGCCCATTTCTCCCCCACCTACGAATATATGGCAGTGTATGTCACATGGCCATGGTCATAATGTTAGGCATTTTAGTGGCTATAACAAATTCCTTGGGCTCCAGGAAGTTGTGTTCAAAACTTTGTTTCTGCCTTTCCTCCAGAGCATATCAGAAACTGCATTCCTGATTTATCTTATTTTTCTGAGTTTATACTCTGTGAAAAGTTAGTCAAAAGATGCTAATTTCAGCTATGGATGGTTTCTTATTATTGATGGAGAAGCAGAAAATGAGGGAGAATACAGAGTTGGTATAGAAGCCTTAAAATCTGGGAGAATGGACGGAGAAAGAACAGTGAGCCATCCTCCAAGGTTAAGACTCATGGAAGGCTGCAGAATGCTTCTTATGATATTAAATGTCTGAGAACCTCTCCATCTCCTCCTCCTCAGACCCTCTTCCTCACTGTACGTTTAAGATGCAAAATGGAAGTCTGTCACATTTGTCTATGTACATATTAAAAAACCACCAAAAAACAATACCCACAAACTCTCCTCCTTCCAAAAGAGGAGCAATGAGCACCCTACCAGAGATGAAAGGTCTCAATAATAAAATCCACCAGCCAGAACTAAATAATGGTCATTGCAATATTTCAGTGCATTAGAGAGACATGTCGGTAAGCACCATCAGCAACAGGTGTTTCAAATTTTTTAATCTTAGCTTTAGTAGTCTAAAAAATTAAATGACAAGTCACTGTATTGCTCAGACAGTGAACATAAACTTGTAATACTGCCCTTGCAGACATATCATGTGAACATGCATCATCAAGATAGCTTGAAGATACAAGATCTGAAAGTCACAAATATGAGATAAGCAGTGTCAGGGAAGAATTTACTGCTTTATCTCATCTGTGAGAGGCACACATTTAGAAATAAACTGCCTTTTCCACTATCTATTTCCCTTTTGAAAACTGTTCTGTGAATATTCCTAGCCATGACCTTCTTCTTCTCAGGAGACAACAATATTCTAGGAGAAAGTATGAAAGATTTCTGTAGCTCTGATCCACTACAGGATAAAAGTAAAGCCTGACTCCAAACAGCATTAACTGAATGCAAATCTACACTGCAATAACAAATCTTCATTAGCAGAAACACAAGGAAGAGTGGTACAGTGCAAGAGCTCCTTAGAAAATGATGTGTGGAGGTGACACTATCCTGAATAATTCAGCAGTGAAGAATACCATTAGAACTGAATATTCAAGTGTTCTTAGCCAAACAAGCCCTACACCTGGAGGCTTTCCAATGGGAAAAGTGAGAAGACACAGTCAAGAACCTTTAGTTCTCTCAAAAAAATACACAGCCTTTATGAAGAACATAAATTACAATGTTTACATAAAGCCTTCTCAGAAATAGTATTCTCCATCCTTCCCTCCCTCTGAAGTTGTACAAAGTAAATCTTTATATTGCCTCCTGTAAGTTAAGCCCTTTAATTAAGTACAGATTTCCAAGTTCCAAATAATTATGGTTCTACAACACTTTAGTACTGGCCATTTACAGTCCTATGCAGCTTTCACATTATTTTCAGCACTCAGAATCCTTAAGTACAGAAAACAAGTTTCCACAAAATAGATATCCTTACAGATTAAAAATTCATTTTTAGAACCCTAAGAATGATCCCCAAACTTCAAATTTTTAATTATTCCTATGAAACGAAACAAGAATCACAATAAATTGTTTCAGCAGAAGAATATGGAAGTTGTAGATGTTGCATGCCAAATCATTCCACTTTCAATTAGCACATCTTGTTTTAAGCACAGAAACAACTTTTTCTAATAAATCATACTCACTTGTAGCAGAACCAAGAAGATTTTTTGAAGATTTTTCTTCCCCTGTGTTGTAATCCAATAGATAATCTATGTATAAAGAAGAACAACCCGTGACTATTAAAATTTAATGTGCCATGGACGAAGAATATAAACCTCAAGATTTAACATATCATTCAATGACAACAATTCCACAGTGTGGAAACAAAACTACGGAAAGTTTGAGGACAGATTACCATCTGAAATGGACACTAAAAATAGAACTGTTTTGTGTGAGCTGCTTTATTTTAGTAGTCCTTTACTACTGTCAGCACATGAAGAAATTGTCTATTCTGCCAAGTGAAACAGAGACTTATTACTATAATCTATGTAGCTACATTAAACACATTGCTTAAAACTTAAAGGGATTGCTGGAAAAGCCCAGAAATGCTGAGACACTGCCAACAAGTAAATTTAACAGTCAAATCTTTCATCATATGCAGGAAGTGATGAGCCACCAAAACCAGCACAAGAGCTGTCTGAATGGCTAAAAATGCACCAAATATTTGCTTACCGTAATCTTCATCAAACAGTTCTTGTCGTTCAGACTGATACTGAGAATCAGCTATTTCTTCATACTCTTCAACCATGCTAGTACCAAATACTCTATGATCAAAGTTTTAAAATAAAAGCCTATTATTAATAATTATGGGACATAACTTATAAGCATTATTACCTTTATGCAACAAATGAATTAGAGATACAGTTGTATCTTGTACCTGACAGTAGTAGTCAGGTAATCAAGATCAAGCACCGGAGATGTTTATTTTCCCTAAGCTGTATCTACAAAATCCACTGCAGAACTGAAACAAGATCCTGTTCTTCATTCTAATCCCAAAAAGTCTTTTTTCTCCCTTTTAAACCCATACCTAGACTTCCTTGTCTTTAGCTTTCCATGAGCTCTTACACCTCCTCTTCAGCTTCACCTCTGACTTACTTTAGGAGCATCTATTCAGAACTACCTCACTTTGCATACCATATTTTCTTTGACCTATTCTGCCAAAATTATATCAAAATCCTGCAATTTAAAGAAGTCTTGTGAACTCAAAATATGGTTTGACTTCTAAACTAGAGACTTCCCAGGTTCAAAACTTGTTTTTTAGGAGCACTACAGAGGCTGATGGTTCTCTGAATTACAGATTCACAGGTGTTTATACTCAGATATTCCAAGCATTACTGACTGCATGCACCTGTGGCATCAGCGATACAGCAGCTTCCCAAAAGCACTCACCACACCTGCACTTTTTAGTTCACCACTTGTTCCCTATTCAGCTTAGTCAGCCTTGAAATGTTCATGTCCTGCTGTAAAGCTGCTCAAGGCTCCTGTTCCCCCCCACCCACAAATATAAACTCTTCCTTGCATTCTGGAGAAGCAAATAAAAATATTAAAAGCTTCTTTAAACAGACATGAAAGACACTACATAGCAGGCAAGTCAGGCAACTACTTCAATTCTCAATACTCACAAATAACTGCAAGAGTTGTTGCCCAACTACTATGAAAACAGACTAATCCTCTGCAAGGAGGTAGAATGACTAAGCAAAACACAAAGTATTACCTTATAAGACTTAAAGGACAAAAATGTTCTGATCCAAAGTGTGATATCAACTCCACCTGAAGAATAAAAGGTACTTAAAATAAAACCTCAAAGACTGACAGAGTCAGGAGTTCACTTAATATATACTTTCAATCTTGAAATTGCAAGTTTTGTTTACTCAAGAGAGTTGCAGATTGCCCATAGCAGAAAAGACCAAAGATTTATTCTTGCCATGCATTAAAGAGCTGAGCCGCAGCAGAGAACACCCCCAGCCCCATGCATCCATCACTCCAAAAGAAGAGGTTGCTAACCTTTATGTACTTGATGAACATCTGAAGCGAGAGAAAGGAAAGGAGAAAAAAAAAAGTAGATGTCAGTACAAAGGCTGAACACATGCCACAGGCAACTACAGAGTCCTGTTGTGTTTAATTCAGTACTATAAATGCCTAAAATGACAAGCTGTGAAGGATTAAGTTGTAATACTACTTCATCTGCCTTGGGTAGCAAGATTTCATTTAGTCCTTGTACCTTGCAGATTGAAGGTAACATGCAACAAATGTTTTATTAACGGGAAATTTAAGTTATTCAATTTTTCAGGGCAGCATGATTGCAGACAAAATACTGAAGTGTGTTAAATGTACTAAGTGTATTTTTTCCCTTGAAGAGCAGAGATTACAGAAAGTAACTTAAAAGGAAAAACAAACCCACATAGCATGCACTCTAT
>VZTN01012496.1:11553-23131 GCA_013400515.1 Erpornis zantholeuca
CGGGGCCCCCCCGGCGCTGGCAGCGCACGGCGCGGCTGAGCGCGGGGGTTCGTGTCTCACGGCACGGCTCAGCCCGGCCGCTCTCGACAGCCCTAGAAAGCTGCAGAGCTGAGTGGCAAAGCGAGTAGGTCTGGTCTATTTAAGCACTTCCTTTGAGGTTCTTTATTGCCAGTGCTGGAGGGCAAAAGAAACAACATTTTTAAATGGGTTGCAAAATTTCAAAGCGTATTTAAAACACTGTGAAACGTCTTGTCAGTCTGTCCGTGTTGCTTCTTCTCAGCGTTTTTAATAGTTGTCCTAGTGCAAAATAGAAATACTAATTTTCCAGACTGGTGGGTGAGACTCCAGGTGAATCTGCAAATCTGTCCAATGTTTTCTTCATGTTCTAGAATGGAAATTTTTATTAGTGCGTGCATTCATAATGCTGAAAGTATCTTCCATCTTCTGTAAGCTGAGTGTAGGGCCTTACTGAAAAATCTCCCTGAAGTTGCAAGGTACTCTCACACTGTACAATTGTTTGTACTGCTTGCATCACAGGTCAGATTGAAAATTACAAGACAGGATGTTTTAGGAATTTTAGATCTTAATCTTAAAATCTGGGACAATCCCCGACAGATAAATTATGCATACATAGTACACCTGATGTGTTGGACCTGCTGCACATGTGAGATAAGACTATATGCTTTTAGGAGCTAGTTTCCAGACATCAGGCAGCCTGAGTTTCCAGGCATCTAGAAAAGTGGGAAATTACTTCAAAAGTATGAGAAAAGTCTGCATGTGCAAGTGTGCATGGTCATAAGATTTCTGTGAATAATGTAGTAAGTCTGTTGTCACCCGGTATCATCCTTCCTTTCATCCCTCCTTCCCCCAGCAGACTTTAACTCTTTAAAAGCTGAAAATAATTTGTGCTCTGGATAGTTATGTGAAAGCCACAGTCATTTCTTGAAGGGCTGGGAAGCATTCATTCGGTGATTGTATTTGTGCTATCCTTGCTTTGCTCCATGGTGGGGAGGTGGGTGGATAAATATCGCGGCGGTCAGTGCGGCGACCTTCCCTGGAGAAGCGTCCTGGAGAGGACACAGTCCTGGGTGCACAGGCACAGCTGGCCTCGCCAAGCGTCATTTCAGCTCTTGCACTCAAATCCTTAGGCCGACGCGGAAGTGAGGGATGGAGTCCTGCTATGAGGTTCCTTATAAAGGACAGAGGTCCTTTAGTGCAGCCATAGAAGGGTTTCCTTGAGGGATCTCAGATAGCAGAAGGACTCAGGGTCCAGCTCAGAGAAAACCAAGGAGAGCATGGGTTTATATAGGGAAGGTGTGGGGTGGAGAAAGGGCGGCCAGAAGGGGAAGAACCAGTGGGGATGCAAAAGCATAATTGCCATACCCTGTGCGGCACACTGGGAAATGGGGCTGCTTGCTGGCCGTAACCTCAAAGTATCTGGCTGCTGAGGGGTTTGCCCTCAGGGGAGGATTTTGGATTTTAGTCTCTTGTGCTTCACAGGGACAACAATACCCCCCATTTTGTGGGGCTACCGCTCTCCACAGATAAAGGTTTTGGAATAGTTGCAAACAGGTTCTGCAATTCTGTATTTTACAAAACTTGTAAATGGAGTATTCACTGGGAAGTAAACCAGATATTGTTGAAAAAATTAATCATTAAGATTGTAATGACATTAAGAAGGTAATGACATGTACAAGTATTTTATTCTAACATTTATGTTTGTGGCAAAGATTCCTGTGACTTATGTCTTACTTATGACTTATTCCTGTGACTGCAGACTTATTTTGCATTGAAGGTTCTTCTAAATAATCACTGTTTCTTGAGTTTTAATCTAGTATTTATTGTGCTGTTTACAATGCATGTTTTTTTCGATCTTTATTAGGAACATAGACTCTCAGTTTGGAATCATCTTCACAAATCCTTGTCTAAATAAAGATGAGCCAGGGCAAGATATTTCCAGACTTCCTTTTGTATTTTTTTTTCTAGTCACTTTCTGAAACTTATTACTACCTTTGAACACTTGTGAATAACCTAACCAGCAGACCATTTGAGGGGAGTGGTCTGACTGATGTCTACACTTGCAAAATCAAATGACTGAGGAGTCCTAAGATAGGAAAGATGTTTTGGAATTCATCTCCCATGTAATAGCTCAGGAGGTAGCCTGCAGTTCATTCCATTACTTAGGAACTGTTAATGAAAGAAATACCTTATTTTATAGTATTATTGAAAAAAGGGTGCATGCTAGACAAAGACAATTTACAACCCATTTATTTTCATCATTCTCCTAATGCCCATTATTTGGAGTAAAACCCATCTCCTGACAGACCAGCGTCTTAGTTCCCTTAATCCTGCAACAAAGTGATAATCCTTTATTTGTGACCTCATAGGCTGTTGCTACAGAGAGTGCTGTGATATCAGAAAGCCAGCTCTGTGACTTCACTGTTGGTGGAAGCCACAGTTGAAGATGAGCCAGTCTGAAGGCCTGGGGGGCGGTTTATATCCTTTTGGTATTCTGCAAGTGCTTCCTAAGGAGCAGAATCTGGCAAACAGAATTGCATAATGTCTGTCTACCTTGGTGATGAATGAGACAATCAGAGGCTGCATGTGAGGGGAAAATATGTGGTGATTATGTTTTACAAGGTGATTTCTGCCCTTGAAAGAAGTTACGTTATCAGGAAGAAAAATGTCACTGGGAAGCTACACTAGGCTTTTGCATCCTCAGTCTCCAAAGATGTAATGAAGAATACCAGAATTATATTCTCTAAAAGCAAGTACTTCTTACTCTGTATACCTCTTAAGAATATAATTTTGCAACCCCCCAAACTTTTCTTGGAAACACTAATTACATCAAAACTTCCATTGAAAAATATTTTCAGGAGCAAGGCAAAAGACATGTAAATCACATTCAAACCTCTATGCCCTAAAGTAGGCTTTAGGCTCTTGTTTGTAAACTGAAGTATGAAGGAGACATGACCAAGAGTTTCAAGTATTTCCAGATATCTCACATGCATGGATTCTTTTACATTTGAGTGTGTGTGAGCTTTTGTGCCATGTTTCAGAAATGAGTGCCTAAAATTAGGTTTCTTAGTAAGTCTTGATTTTAAGAAGTACCGATAGTACAGCAGTGCTCAATGGAGATAAAGGGAAATGAAAATCTCCATCAGTTTTGAAACTCAAGCTGTGACTATTAGAAACAACATATGGCAATAGAAGCTCCATTGGCTCCATTTGGCTCCTTTACTATCTCTGCCTTTTCCCATAATAAGAAGACTTTAGCGAAATAGTACTTGCAACTCTAAATGTCAGTGGTTATATGCTCTTGAAGACTGAAGCTATCAGAACTCAGAAAAAAAATACTAATAGAAAGTTAATTCCCTTATTTAAACATTTAGTTTTTGAATGCATTCAAAAACTCACAGGGAGCATGTGATTGAACAGGAAGACATATGCTTGCCTGTAACAAAGTTAGTATTTTATTTTTACTATTGATTATTCCATTTTTAACTTTCATCTTTTTATGCATGATACAAAAGGTCATGTAGATGAATTTAGCAGGATTATATATGTACTAGTGACCTCATTGATAAGACCTTCTGGAAGTTGTATAAACTAAATGAAGTTAAACAAAATACTCTTATTCCAGAATAAATGAGTATTTACATAGGTATAATTACACCAAGATCTGACAGTAAATTAGTCTTTTAGACCAAAGCCTTGAGGTCAGTTTCTGTCTTATCACTGTTACATAGGTGCTCTCCAAATTGTGTTCCAAGCATGTACCAAACTGGATACTGCATAACAAATCTATGTTGGAATAGCTCAGTTAAATGTAGTACCATAAATGAAATACCACAGTATAGAGCAAAAATTCACACACATTATGCATAGGCTTTGCAGACCATGCAGGATGCCCTTTGGGTAGCCTCACATTTTCAAGTTCTTGTGCAACTTTGTCTTACACCATCTTTGTATGTGCATATGTGTTTGAAGAGCTGCTCATAAAGCAGCAGAACACTTCTAATGATGACATGCTTAACTGCTTTCACGTGTTTTCCTTCAAACTGCCCAAACCATTAACATGCTCCCTTGGTGATGTTGCATGTGTGTCTTATTAGTATGCACACTACTAATTTACTCTCAACTTTCTTTACTGTCCTGTAAGCTCCCACCCTTCCCCTAGCTTTGATCTTTCATCATAAAAAGCTTAGAAGCAGCCCTTTGGAGATGAAACTAAATGTTTCTTTTTTAGCTATTCTGCCTGTTCCAGACACTGGGAGGGGAGGAGGGCTCTTTCCAAGGCAGTGTAGTAGGTATGCAGGTACCCTTGGCAGGAGCTCTGCTGGGGATGCTGCCTTTGCTGGGTCATTGGCACCCAGGCTCAGGCTTGGGGCTGCAGCACAAGATATGTTTGTTCTTTTGGGCTTTTAATTGAGACTTTGAGCGGAGGCTTTCACTGAATCCTTTGTGTGGCAGGGGGTGAAGGTCGGCCCAGAAAACAAAACAAAGGCAAGCACCAAGTGGATGCAGAGCACATGCAGATCAGCTGTCACAAAGCAACTGTCCTTTGTTCACTTCTTTCTTCACTGATACACGCAGCCATTCCCACTTACTTTATTCCAGCAATTCTGTAGACCCTTATTTTTTTTCCAGCCTTCCTACAGCTGGAGGTACTAATTTTATTTCTTACCACTTGGTTATTATTTCTGCTTCCATTTAGCCCTGCTAAGCATTTGGATTCTTTTATCAAGTCTTCTTTCAGAAGTAACATCTCAGATGCTGCATCACCTCCTTTAGGAATCAAACAAAAATCAGCTCTTTCCTTACATTTCCTTATAACCTTTCCTGTGTTCTTTCTTTCTTATATTGTTTCTTGTTTTTCTCTCCTATCTTCTTCTGCTGCTAATTCAATCTTTATAGCCTAGGTTTTTCTTTAGGTAGCCTCTATATCAACTCTTTAAGACTAAAACTCATAGCTAGTCAGACAGGAAGAACAGCAGGGGTTTCAAAAAGTGCTTTCAGGGTTACTTGCATCCTCTGTAGATGTTTCTGGGGGCTGGTCTGTGCAGCAGTTCCAGCCTCACAAAGGGGGTGGCCAGGTGAGAGAGGGGTATGTATCATCCCCTTCACCGTGTGCAATGACGTATTTACTGGTAATCAGAAATGCTTTTGAAGCAGACAGCCTTCTCAAGCTTGATTGTGACTGATACATTTTTTACCTAAGTAGGAGGTACCCTCAGGCCCATAAGACCTGGGTGAGTTAAAATACTGCCTGTGGAGGTTGCTTCTTCAAGGAATATGATGATAACTATAAGGCCTTTTTTCTTATGGCCAAGAGAAAGGAACTACAACATGGTGACAAGATATAAGGAATTACTCATTTTGTTGTTTTAATGTGTGTTAAGAAAATAACTATCTTGCTATGACATTAAATGTAGTAATTCAGAGCTTGGGTTTATATATCCCTTATGCTTTGATCTCAACATTTTTGTATATATGACTTTTTCTGTCTGTGTTCTGTGGTTACTTGTGAAATCTGTTAAAGAAATTATTTTGATTCTCCTTTTGCTAACCTATTGGTTTAGTTCAATTAAAGTTGAGATCATCTCAGGAATCTAGCCTTGATATTCTAGTTTAGGTCTCTCTATACTGAATAAGAGGGCAAAGAGACAACTATTTTTATGTGCTCTCATCTTTCAGAAAACTGGGTCATAGCGACACTCAGGGAGCACAAGAACTCTTCCATGCTCTAGTGCTTTATAAATACTTGGTGAAAGTCCAAAAGAAAAGTCTTGTCAAGCTCAGTTTAGTATACAGAGATGAAAAAAGGACAGCCACTTCTGGGCCCTGGAAATGGTTAACAGTGTTCTGTGCAGCAGGGATCAATACTAAATGTTTGGGGTTTAATAGCTATATTAAAAATTGGAAGGATGGAATGGATAATGAAGTGGTAACCCTGTCTGTCAGATCGCAGTTGTTCAGGTTCATTACAACTGCTGAGGAGGATTTCAGAAGGGACTAGCGACAGCTGAGTGAAACAGCTGAGCAATTCTGCAGAATAGTGACATCAGCACTGTAGTATAAAACAGTGCCGTGAGCACTGACAAAATAGTGTTTAAATTTGTTAAGTTTTGTGCTTTTTTAGGAGCATGGTCTCTGCATGTTCCTGGAGTCAGTGGTGAATGCGTTAGATGAGTCAGGAGTGGTAATTAAAATTCTAAACTTACAACTGTAAATGGTGAGATATGTAAGAAGTCGTGCAAGAGAGGTTACTCTGTGAAATTTATAATTTTATCCTTTTAAATACTGTGTTTGGTTTTATGGCTCATCTACTAGGCAATTTTAAGATTCCTGAAATTTCACTTAAAAATGACAGAGCAGTAGGTAGAGAGGTATTACTGTTTTAGCAGTAGTAAAACATCTGTTATAGGTTTTAGTTTACTGCTTCCTGTAAATAAGCGCTCAGTAAAATTCAGAAGTAAAAAATATGTGAAGTGGACAGGAGGAGATATTTCATCCAGTGAGTTATTTAATTGTGGGAACCCCTGGTACCAGGTACTGTCATTTATTTGGGGAGGTAGGTTTTTGTTGCTGCATTTGCTGATAGTTATACTCATTGGGATTAAAAGTCAAAATATGCCAGTTCCTGAGGATCTCAAAAGAACTCTCTGTCTGGAATAAGGGCATTTCCCTTTAAGGTGGAGTATACATAGGTGGCAATGTGTCCAGTTGGTTTTCTAATGCTTACTCTAAGATGCTTGATGAGCATGAGGGAGGCAGCAGATTTGATGAGTTGCTGAACTGTTGTGCCATGGCATTTCCTTTGTTCCCATCCTCACTGCTAATCCCCACACAGGTGAGACCAAAGGACAGAATTTGAAAGAATTTTGAACCACCTGGGAAGCAGGGGTCATTTAATCTACCTCACACAGGTAGAGCATAGGGTCAGAATATAATAATGTAGCTTCTGCATCTATTGAGGTGTAAAATATATAAATTTCACCTAAAAGTACATCTTCTTAAAGATACTCCAGCCATACTGAAAACTCTGCTTTCTGCCACAGGGAAAAAAATGACCCAGTAACTCTGAACTGCTAAGTCTTTGGAGCAGCTAACCTTTTCTTTTTAAAACCACTTTGGCACTAATTTAATTGATTCCATGCCTGGCCTTTTCATCAGGTCTCTCTTCTAGCCAGGAGAAACTGGGCTGTTAAAGGCTGCTGCAGTACCATGGGACTTGTGTTCAGTATTGCAGGTTCTTATTTTAACCTGATGTTATCTGCCAGTCATCACTATTGGGTTGAAAAGCTGTAACCACTGCAGTACTGTCTTTGGGCTGAAAATCTTTTAATGGTTACAGTAGTCAATATAAATGCGAGAGTGAACTATCTCTTTGGGTTGTGTTGCTAGTTATCACTTCACCTTTCAAGAATTTTGTCTGCTGACTAGATTCTTGCTGAATGTTTGCTGCAGCATCTTCAGCCACACTGCAAATGTGTTCTGGCTAAACTGAAGAGGATAGTGAAGAACATGTGGTTAAGACCTTCAACAGCTGTGTTTTATGCTTTCAGCAGTGTTTGAAAAGGAGTATTTTTCTCAGTGTTTTTACAATTTCCACCCTATAAGAAAACATCAAGGTTTATCATTGTTGGGTTTTGTTTCTTTTGTTTTTCATTTCCTTACTCTCTCTTGCCAAACCACCTCTAGTGTCAGATTTTTTAAATGCTTCTATCTTTCCTTGCATTTGCTGTTTGCTGCCAGAGAACAGGCAGGTTTTGTTTTTGAGGGGGTGGGGTGTTGGTGTGGTTGATTACAATATAGCATTAACATTAGTCAAATTAATTTGATAGTAGCAGATTTCTATGAAAAAACCTCAAACCCTCCTCCCTTCTCTTTTTGTGGTCCTAGCGACAAAATATGTTAGAGAATTCTTCTGTGTGGTTTAAAATATCACATACTTTACAGTGAGCTATAATTTAAAGAAGCCTCTTTTAGAGTTGAATTCTAAAAAGACACAATTGTTTCACCTACTGGGCTTTTGAGGGAGGGAGTTGCGTTTGTTGCCTTGGTTCTCCTGTTAAGGACTTGATGGTTTCATTCAAATGCTGTTTCCTGGGTGGTTGTATTAGCAAGTGTGACACTGGGTAATGATTCTGTCCCGCATTAGGTAATACTTAGAGTATTGTTTGTTTTCCTTCTTAGGTTTTGAGATTCTTTTTTAGAATGTGGTAAGCAGATAAAATGGATAACAACTGAGAAGAATTGGATGATCAAAGATCCTTAATCATATCCACAGAGTGAGCTGTTAAAAATCATGATCTTGGGAGTTAAACCTAGGAATATTTGCTTCAAACTCAGTTGCAGTCAGCATAAAAAGGATAACTCGAACTGCTTGCTCAGTTATAGGGTGACAGTAAGCCACCAATAAAATACAGCTGTGAGGAAAAAAACAGGGTATAAGGCAGGGTATTTCCACTAAAAGTAAGGAAATTCCAATTTCCTGGAACCGGATGCAGGTGGGAGGTTAGCTGGAACACTAGAATATGGTGCAGAATTCTGGTCGTTGCTTTTAAAAGAAAGTTATGTAAGTTAGAGTAAATGGAGAGGAGTCCTCTAACAGGATTAAAGGGACAGGAAGGGCAGACATACAAAAGAACACTAGAAGAGTGTGATTTTCTAAAAGCCAGTGGAAAGAGATCTGAAGGAGGGGAGGTGTGTTCTCTGCTAATACATTGGGGTATAAGCAGCGGGAGTAAAAAAAAAAAGAGAAAGGGTTTTAAGCTCCTAGACAACATTAGCACAAAAACAGATGGGCATTACTTGTTGGGATTTTAGTGAACTTAATACCCTGATCATGTTTCCTCTTGTGATTTCTTAAAGAACCAGGAGATTTGTTCAGGTAAGTCAAGCGGAACTTATTAAGTTGTTATTAGTGGAGCACTAATATGTCAAAATTTTTAGTATTAAGAGATTTCCAAAGAAATGTAAGTGTAAGTTGGTATCTCTCTGATATTCCTTAATCTGGCTTCTTCTGAGGCCACAGGGTTCATGGGCTGTGTTCCTAGTGTAGTGTCTGGGTGCTTCCTGCTTTGTGAAGTTGGTTCTTGTAGAGGTAATCATGATGACCAGCACTGAAATTAGCTCAGTTGGTTGGAATATGGTTCTAGTAGCACCAAGGTTGCAGGTTTGATCCTTGTGTGGGATATTTCCTAGTGTTGGCCTTGATGATCCTTGTGGGTCCCTTCCAACTCAGAATATTTTATGATCCTGTGGTAGATAACTGTGTTCTCTGCAGCTACAGAGTCTAGTTGCTGAGCACTGATGGCTGATTTTAGCCTCTGAAATTTGGAATACACTGTAACTGGTACAGGAGATACTGAATTGTACTCTTGATAACCTTCTTGGCCTCTTTTGACCATGTTCTTTTTCAATCTTTTTTTTTTCTGTCATGTATTATCACGTGTGTGGATGTGTGCATGCGTGTCCCCATTTTAGCATATTCCTTTCCTCCTCTTGAGTTTCCCTCTAGTGAGGTGGAAAGGGTTGTGGCAAAGGAAAGGAATCCCAGGCCCTGACTCAGGAGGACTGAAGGATAAATGCAAGCTAATACAGAGTTTGACAAAGGAGTGTGTGCAAAGAAATAAAACGGGATTTTTAGATCACCTGCTTGCTCAGTGTATGATGGAGATTGATCTCAGGCTATACTGTATTTTGTACTGGTCTATTTGGATGCATGTGCATGCATGGAGTTATACAGGGAGCAGTTTATACTGTACACTGTCAATAAGGCAGCTTTGTTTTAGTACCAACCTCTGTTGTGCTGTGGGGGGAGATGTGGGGCAGAGGAACAGAGTACTTGCCCTTGTTGGGGAGTGCATGCAGTATTTTGGCTAGGCCTTCCTCCTGTCAGGCCACGCTGCTGTAACATCACTGATGATAGCAGCACTGGTTTGTTCATCAACTTTAGCTCTTCTAAACATTCTTATTTATATTTTCCCTACTGCTGGTCTTTCACTTTTGCTCTCTGCCATGCTTGAGCTATCAGGTACTTCTCGCTGTTGTTAATACTGATTAAAGGGCTGTGTAATGGTGCTGTAAACTGATGAGTTCAAGTAAAGGCATGCCTAGGTGCATGTACACAAAATATCTGTCCACCCTAGACACATGTGCATGCTTGGTGCATTCCAGGTATCCGTAGGCATCACATATGCAAGAGAAATTGTCTCACTGAAAAAGCTTGCGGTTGTATTAGTCTGTTTGGAATAGTTAGGTTGGTCCTGAGCATATAATATGGGTCCAAGTGCTAGAGAAATTTGTTAGAGAGAAAAGATATGCAGGCTGCAGTATTACCTTTAGCTTTCTTCTGCCAGTGTTTTAACTTTGGTTAAGACTACTGCAGCAGGAACTTGTGCATGTGTGTGAAAACAGCGCTGCATTCATGAGCCGAGCTATTTAGCTTTGCATGAAAGTTGTCCAGTGCAAAGGGGAAGAAGATGGCATCTGTTGTTTTTACTTTCAATAATTGCTTGTTCTAATTCACTTTTAAATTTCAGTTTAAATTTTCTCACTCTTCACGGAGTGAGTCTTGTTGCTGTAAAGTGGGTGTGTACTTAGAAGACAACCAGAGTTTCCAAGGGCAATCCTAGGGGACCCAAAAATTGTAAATGCCAAGTTGGATTCATTAGAGGTGGTGTGGCTGATCCTGCAGCTCCAGGGAAGGCAAAACTTCTGTAAAGTTGAAGGAAGATTTCCTGAAAGGAGGCCTTTCAGGGAAAACAGAAATTGTTAACTACGTGTATAGCAAATCCCCAGCTTTTAATGTTGAGATTATGGCTGCTGTGTAACTACCAGTGTAGCAAAGCATCCTGTTAACCTTACGCTTGTAAATGTATCTGCTATATGGCTTTGCTGCATAACAACCACCACAGACCTGTAACCAAAAGTGATGTTTGTTAGTTGTATAACTCAGCTATTTACTCGTCCTCTTAAAACACACAGACCTGTTTCAGGCTTGGTTGGACTCTTTCACTGCCAGGGTTGTTGAGGCACCAGGGCTTGCAGCATAGGAAGGTGGTGACTTTTGTATTTCATTCAGTCCTAAGCACCTGGTGTGTTCATTTGTGGGAACACCTAGGAGAGCTGCCTGTTCCAGCATAGCACAGGTGAGTGTTAGAGTGCTGTGTTTCAAAATTTTGTGGATTATGTGCCTTCTATGCTTCAAACTATTTCAGAATGCTTGGAATGTAGGAACCTTTAAAGAGGTGCTTTGTGGCAACACTCCCTTTTTCTTTTTGCACCTCCATTTTGGCATATTGGTCTGATTTTGATGGTTACGTCATGACTAAAGTAGTTGTTTTTCAGTGAAGGCAATTTTAAATGTTTCCTTCTTTTAAAAGAAAATCTCAACTAAATATGTTCTTATGGAACAGCAGCATGTGTCTCTCATCTCACACGTATTCCTATTTCTTCTGTGTTTTCTTGATGCTTTAGCTTAGCATATCCTCACCAAGCCAAGGAAAACCTAGCACTGGAAGTGAGATCCTGACACAGTGACCTCGTTCTGAGCATTACCTTCTTTGCC